>WOVY01013197.1:0-257742 GCA_013436015.1 Rhipicephalus annulatus | reverse complement strand
AATAGATTCGTAATGTTTGAGAATGTAGTAGCTGGCCCTATCATTTAGTGAAGATGAACTGTCTGGTTTCAGAGCTACCACGATAACATTAACTCGCCTCTAAAATGTTAGTGCATTAATTTGCCAGTGCATATTCACTGGGCCCTGCATTAGTAGTTCCTACATATCACTTTCAAAGTATGGAACTGTGTCCATACCACTGGTGTGGCTTTTGTCAAAGGAGAGCAGATTTTTCTTCATGGCTGCTATATTATTTGTTTTGTGACATTGCGAATGTGTTATGTCTTTTAAAAGATTTTTGTGCTGGGAAGCCATCAGTTTTACAAGTGCAACAAGTGTGAACCGGTCAAGAAGACAGAGAAGAAAAACAGTCGGTGCATCGCGAAGTAAAGCCCCTCCCCCACCCCGGCCAAAAAAAAAAAACAGCAGAGGGCAAAAAAAAAATTCCACGCATTCCTGCATTGCGACAGCACATTTGATACGTGAATTCACCGAAAAAAGCATGCATTTAAACATACAGGCAATGACTACGTGTACGTGCTTGGCTGTCTTGTGGTTGTTTTGGAATGGAGATGTACGGCTTTGATTCTCAAAGGGTTGAGTCAAAACATATTCTTTTGGATGCGCTAGTCTGTTACAGTATGAAGAAGAGATCTACTTAATTGTAATTTCTGTTTCGATCATTATCAGACTAGCAGATGTGCTTGTATTGCTAAGTATTGGTTCAGGGCAGGAATGCCGCGCTGGGTAGGTGGCAATGCCTACTCTTGTCTTTTCGAAATTGTCCAGCAGTGCACATGTTCTTATATTCATGCAACTTGCTCGAGCGAAAAAAATATTTGTGCGTAAATAACAAGAAACTGTATAGTAATATTTTGCTTTTCTGCTGCAGTACATTACCAATGATATTGAAATAACGTTACAGCAGAAATTTAGTGCAACTCTGTTATGCATATAACCCTTCTGTTCCTTTTGCTTCTTTCTAGTGTTGCCCTTGGTGCCACTTTCTTCATAGCACACCATTGTTGCTTGGACCAATCTTTTCATGACATTTTTTATACATCATGTTTTCTTTTTTTCTTGCTATCACATTATGTATCAGTTGGTGCATTTTGTGACACAAAATATGAGTTTATTGACTGCTAAATTGAGTGTACATAACACTCAAACCTCGATATAAGAAATACGGGTTATAACAAAGTAAATGAAAATAGTCTTGTAGTAAATATAGTGATAGAATATACATTTATAACGAATTTTTGGATAACAAACATTTTGTGTGTGTAAGATAAAACTTTCCTATAGTGTGGTTTAAGTGTATTGGTTTGTTTGCTAATGTGGGCATTGCTCAATGAAAGGCATTGAAAGAGCTTTGATTGCTGAGGCATACCAATGCTGCTTTCCAAATGTGCCTTTTATGTATAGCCATGGTTTTCTCTAGGATAGTTAGTTATCTCTATCTGTATACAGAAAAAAAAAGGCAGTGAAATGTTGCACATACGATTTATTGATCAAGTTTTTCAATGTTTATACAGTATAAACTCGTTAATTTGGATTTCATGAGGTTGTACAAAATGTCCAATATAACTGGATCTTGAGTTATCGGAAGTGTCAAGAAAAGCTTAAGCACATGTCTACGCTCAAGACTCATTATAAGAAAGTTGTATCTTACAAGAAAATAACTTTGTGATATCCAAAAATTAATTTTAAGGGTATATCACGAACACTACTATCTATTGCACGACTATTTTTCATTTACTTTCGTTATTCCGATATTTTGTTATGTTTGAGGTTTGAATGCATTATGTCAATACACTTTCATTATCTTGATGAATACTTAAGTCCTATACTTACTTTGCCTAAGAGCGGTGTAAAAGGCGCAAATCTTGTCATTTGTGGCATTCACAATTTGACCACACCTCAAGAATTCCCTATGCTAACTAACCTGAAATGTGTTAACCTGAAATGTTGCTATCGTCATTATCATATGGTCCACGCTGATGACGATAGTGACACTTTGGCTCAGTTGTCTGAAGACGCTGTTTCTGCCACTTCGCGCCGCACATATGCGACAATTTGCCCTCGGCACGCTCCGAAAATCATTCAAATTAACAGGAGTTTGATGCTATTGAACAATATAGATGCTTGTCAGGGCCAGAGAAGGTTTCTGATTAATTGGATTGCCCAAGGTAATGAGTGTTAAAGTAATAGACTTTTACCGTATTCCATTGTGAAACGCACCACTTCATCATTCGTGCGTAATAAGAAAGGCACTCTGACAGGTCCTGTAGAAAATTAACAAGGTTGGCCATAACAGCATGTGATGGGGCCAAGATTGCCAAGATTGAGATAACAAGATAGCCTGTCATCAGCATGTGACAGGGCCATTATTATGGATGATGAATAAACTTTATTTTCGTATCCGGCATGTTTGTGGTCCGGGCTAGACCGTACAAGGAGGTACCGGGAGACCTTGTCTCTGTACAGCCTCCCTGGCCTGCTGGATAGCCCATTTTTTGGTCTTGAACCTCCGAGCTGAGCAGCACAAGTCGCCACTGCTCCCGGAAGACCTCAGGTGAACTTGTTGATAAGCTGGGGCATTCCCATAATATATGTTCGTAAGACGCCTTTTCTTAGAACTGGCAGAGCTTTCGAAGTTGATTAATAGACGTAAGGTATGCGATGTAAGAAGGTATAACATGGAGAGAATTGAACACGCTCTGAAAAACGGAGGAAGCGTCAAAGCATTGAAGAGGAAACTTGGGATAGGCAAAAGTCGGATGTATGCACTAAGGGACAAAGAAGGCAAAATAACTACCAATATGGATAGGATAGTTAAAATAGCGGAGGAGTTTTACAGAGATCTGTACAGTAGCCGAGACAACCACGACCTTAATACTATAAGAACTAGCAGTAACCCAGATTACACCCCACCAGTAATGATAGAAGAAGTCAGAAAAGCTTTGGAGAGCATGCAAAGGGGCAAAGCTGCTGGTGAGGATCAGGTAACATCAGATCTGCTGAAAGATGGAGGACAGATTGTGTTAGAAAAACTAACCACCCTGTTTACGAGGTGTCTCCTGACTGGAAGAGTACCAGAGTCTTGGAAGAACGCTAACATCATCTTAATACATAAGAAAGGAGATGACAAGGACTTGAAGAATTACAGGCCGATCAGCTTGCTCTCTGTTTTATACAAGCTATTTACAAAGGTAATTGCTAACAGAGTAAAGAAAACATTAGAATTCAGTCAACCAAAGGAACAAGCAGGATTTCGAACAGGCTACTCAACAATTGACCACATTCATACTATCAATCAGGTAATAGAGAAATGCTCAGAGTATAACCAACCACTATACATAGCCTTCATAGATTACGAGAAGGCGTTTGATTCAGTAGAAATATCAGCCGTCATGCAACACTGCGGAATCAGGGCGTAGATGAAGTATATATAAACATTCTGGAAGAAATCTACAGGGGATCAGCTGCTACCATAGTGCTTCATAAAGAAAGCAACAGAATACCAATCAAGAAGGGTGTAAGACAGGGGGACACAATTTCCCCAATGCTATTTACCGCGTGCTTACAGGAGGTTTTCAGAAGCCTAGATTGGGAACAGTTAGGGATAAGAGTCAATGGAGAATACCTTAGTAACCTGCGCTTCGCCGATGACATTGCATTGCTGAGTAACTCGGGAGACGAATTGCAACTCATGATTACGGAGTTAGACAAGGAGAGCAAAAAGGTGGGTCTTAAAATTAATCTGCAGAAAACGAAAGTAATGTACAACAACCTCGGCAAGGAGCAGCGCTTCGAGATAGGTAATAGTGCACTTGAAGTTGTAAAAGACTATGTCTACTTAGGGCAGGTAATAACCGCAGAGCCGAACCACGAGATTGAAGTAACTAGAAGAATAAGAATGGGGTGGAGCACATTCGGCAAGCACTCTCAAATTATGACAGGTAGATTGCCACTATCCCTCAAGAGGAAGGTATATAACAGCTGTATCTTGCCGGTACTTAGCTACGGAGCAGAAACCTGGAGACTTACAAAGAGGGTTCAGCTTAAACTGAGGACGACGCAGCGAGCAATGGAAAGAAAAATGGTAGGTGTAACCTTAAGAGACAAGAAGAGAGCAGAGTGGATTAGGGAACAAACGGGGGTTAAGGATATCATAGCTGAAATCAAGAAGAAGAAATGGACATGGGCAGGGCATGTAGCGCGTAGACAGGATAACCGCTGGTCATTAAGGGTAACTGACTGGATTCCCAGAGAAGCGAAGCGGGTTAGGGGGAGACAGAAGGTTAGGTGGGCAGATGAGATTAAGAAGTTTGCGGGTATAAATTGGCAGCAGCAAGCACAGGACCGGGTTAACTGGCGGAACATGGGAGAGGCCTTTGTCCTGCAGTGGACGTAGTCAGGCTGATAATGAAATGAATGAATGGATAAGTTTGGGTAGCTCCTGTGGAGGCGCACAGGGTTCGGGTATCAGTTCGTCTGTAGCTGTCGGTATTCCGATGCTTCTTACCTGTTTAGACTCGAATGAGGGGTGGGAATGACGCGCCCTGCTTCTCTGTAGTGTTGCATGTATTCTGTGTAGCTTGTAAATCGGTCTTTGTGTGGTACGTCGGCGGCGCCAGGGATTATTGTCGAGCGGTGTGGTCGGGTTGCGCGGCGGGTTAATTCTCGTGACAACTCATGAGCCAGCTCGTTAGGATTGGGTGTATCAGTCTCTGTGTGCGCCGGGAACCATACGAGGTATTTCGATTCATCTACTTTGTGTAGTTCTTAGTTATTAACGAGTATTTTGAGGGCTTGCTGTGAAATCCGTCCTTGCATAAAATTTCTGATTGCTACTTGCGAATTGCTCAGTATGAATGAGTGTTTGTTGGAGGTGATAGCCATGGCTATGGCTACCTCCTCAGCCTTCTCTATATTGTTTGTTATGACAGAGCACGCATTAATACAAATGCCGGACGTGTCAATCACGACAGCAGTGTGAGCTTTTCGTTCAGGGTATGGGCTAGCATCTACAAAAAGAGATTTACTGTTCGTGGCGTGTGCTTTGAGCAGTGCTTTGCCTCGGTGTTTTCTGCGGTCTGTGTTGATAATGGGGTTCATGTTTTTCGGTATCGGGTTAGAAGTGATCTTAGCTCTGATTGTATTAGGGATGTCATTTTTGACACCATGTTGTACATGCTACATGATCCCTAATCTACTCATTATATTTCTTTCCGTGTTAGTTTTACTGAGCCTTTCAAGCTGGGATATCCGCTGAGCTTCTATAATCTCTTCAAGCGTATTGTGTAGTCCTAGCTGAAGAAAAAGGTCTGTGCTAGCATACTCAGGTATTCCTATCGCTTGTTTGTAGACCTTCCGGATGAGTGCATTTATTTTGTTAGTTTCAGCTTTTCGCCAGTTGTAATATGCGGCTACATACGTTATGTGACTTATGACGAAGGCCTGAATTAGACGAATTATGTGGGCTTCTTTCATACCTCGGTGTTTATTCGTCACCCTGCGAATCAGTCTCATCGCATTCGTGATTTTGGTGTTTAGTCTGCGTATAGTCTCGCCCTTGGCACTGTTAGCCTCGGTGACTAATCTCAGTACCCGTATTTTTGGAACTGTCGGTATAGCTGTGCCCTCCTGTGTATGAATCCTAATTTCTTCATATTGCCGCTTGTTTTCCTCTGACTTGCATGGTCTGCCTGTGATTGCTGGCCTGTATAGAAGTTCTGATTTCTCCGGGGAGCATGTGAGTCCTGTGCTTTCCAAGTATCGCTCAACTGTTCCTATTGCTTCTTAGAGTCTCTGTTCTATGTAGCCGTCGCTGCCATCACTGACCCATATTGTGATGTCATCCGCGTAGATAGAGTCATATAATCCCGGGATTTTAATTTAACTCTTTTGGTAGTCCAATCATGATTAGATTAAAGAGCATTGGTGATATTACGGAGCCCTGTGGAGTGCCTTTCAGCCCAATTCTTGGAGATCAGATGTAAGGCTTCCTAAGCTGAGCCTTGCTTTTCTGTTGGTCAAGAAGTTTCTGACGTAATTATAGGCTCGCTCACCCATGTTTAAGCTCAATATGCGGCTGAGAATTGTTTCATGAGCTGCATTGTCAAATGCTTTCTTGAGATCCAGACCGAGTACGGCTCGTGTGGATCTTGTGGGGTAGTCTGATTTGGTGTTTAATCTGTAGTATGGCGTCTTGGGTGGCTAGGTGACAACGGAAGCCTATCATCGTGTGTGGGTAGTACTCACCATCCTCAAGATAGTTGTTGGCTCTATTTAAAAATGCATGTTCCATTACTTTTGCTACGCATGACGTTAATGAGATGGGTCGGAGATTGAACTTGTTGATTGGCTTTGCAGGTTTTGGTATGGCGATTGCTCTAGCCCTCTTTCCATGCGTCGGGTATTGCCCCTTCTGTCCAACATTTGTTTATATATCCTGTTAAAAATTTTATGGATTCATTGTCCAGGTTACGTAATGCTCGGTTGGTGACTCCATCGGGTCCCGGTGCAGATTTTACATTTAATTTGTGGAGCACCGCTCTAATCTCTGCTACCTCAAAGTTTTGGTCCATGTTGGGGTTGGCTTCACCTGTATAGTTTTTATGTTGTAGTGGCGGCGATTTGGCCACGTAGATGTTTCGTAGATCTGTCATTAGCT
Organism: Rhipicephalus annulatus; assembly: GCA_013436015.1. Lineage (NCBI taxonomy): Eukaryota > Metazoa > Arthropoda > Arachnida > Ixodida > Ixodidae > Rhipicephalus > Rhipicephalus annulatus. The sequence goes on along the minus strand of WOVY01013197.1, from coordinate 251,063 downwards.
GCTCCTCGTTTCCTTCGTATTCGCGTGTGAGACGACGGATAGTGTGTCTCTGTTCAATTTTGGTATTGGTGGGATCTAAAAGAAACCTTAGCAATTTCCACGTATGTGATGTTCCAATTTGGGTGCCCATGTCCTTACATATCTCTGCTCATTGTTGCTCACACAGCTGCTTGCAGTGACTTTCAATGTCTTTATTGAGCTGTGCTATCTTTTTCCGGATTGTTCTGTTGTGTTTTTGCCTCCGCCATTTGTGCTGTAACGCTTCTTTAGTTCTCCGCAGGTGGATTAATCTGTTATCGATGCGCTCAACTGGGATGTCTGTTTCTACTTCATGTGTGGATTTTCGGACAGTGTCTATCATGCTTTCTCACCATTACTGGAAATCGTCAGGATGTTCGGTAATCGTTTTTCTGATATCCCGAAATTTATCCCAGTCAACTAGACGTTTCGTGTTACATATGGTCGTAATCCTGTCGCTATCGGTGAATGGTACGTGTGTTTCGAGTATGCGATGGTCACTTTTTAAATCATCGAATGTGTTGTGCCATGTAGCCTCCGGGGCATTCTTGGTTATTGTAAGATCCGGTGTTGTGTCTCGCTGGGTTTTTGTACCTATGCGTGTGTGTGCGTGCGGGTCTGTTATCAGAGTAAGCTGTTCATCTTGTATGCTCTGCCATAACCATTTCCCTTTGGGGGTGGTGTAACCATACCACCATACCTCGTGTGCGGCATTGAAGTCCCCTGCTATGATGAGCGGGGCGTTGCCAGCTAATATCAAGGCCCGCCTAAATAGAGAGTGAAATTCCTGTCTGTGATTTGACGGACTGCTATAAACGTTAAGAATAAATATGCTGCTCCCTTTTGTTTTCCTAGACAGACGTTCTGCCATTATATGGTTGTATCTACATTCTAGATTATGGGTTCTGACCGTAATCTCTCTCCTTACTAGTGTAGTGAGAACTTTATTTCCTTCTTCACACTCGGGACTTACTGACTGGTATCCTGGTAGTGTGGTGAGGCCGTGCGTTTTTTGAACTAAAATAACATCTGGCTTGTTACCTTGTCAGATGTACTGCTGGATGACAGATTTCTTAGCCCGGAATCCTCTACAGTTCCATTGCCATATGCGGAGTTGTCCTTTACCACGCCTCACCATCGGTGTTTGTTATTTGTGTGGGAGGCGTGAAAATAGGTGGGTGGATGAGAGGGCTTGGTGGTTTTGTGGGAGTTGCCTGCAGGGGATATGGTGCCTGCGGTTGTTGGTGAACGTTCGTGACTACACCCTGAAGGTCTGCGGATGTTTTTGGGTTGTGTCCTCATTTCAGCATTTTTACCCTGGCTGCTAGTGCCGTTAGATCAACAGACGTCTTAGTCGTGGTTTCCAGGATAGATTGGAACGCGGTTAATAGCTGGTCTACTTTTTTCTGAATGTCATCCAACCTTGTTTGTTACGAGATGCTTTTTTGTTTAGTGCTTGGGGGATCTGTAGTTTTCTGCGTTTTGGCCTTTCGTTTTAACGGAAGGGTAGTTATTTCCATGCGATCGTCGGCTATGGGTGTTTCCTCCTGCATTACAGTATTAGTTATATTAGGGCTTCTGGGTTTGCCGTATTCGCGTTCCATAGTGAGGAGTTCTATTTGAGCTTGCATCTGTTCTATCATTTCTTTCATTCGTCTGTTTTCATCTTTAAGCTGCTCTAACTCTTTACTGTTGTTGTTATTGCTACCGTTATTATTTTTAACCTCCTGAGGTCCCTCCGGTCGCAAACCGCGTACTCTATCTGCCCAGCTCACCTTGTTTGTTGGTCCCTTAGATGCCGATCCTGACCTGGAACTGGGCTGCGAGCTTCCAGGGCTGGGGTTCTTTGAACCGGAGCGGGATCTTGTTTGCTGTCTTTTTCCGGGTCTCGATGTCGAGCGCTCTCGTGGACGTCCTCTTGGTGGAGATGAGCTTTGCCTTTGATGTTCTCGTAGTCTGGCCCATTGTCTCTGTTTTACAATGTAAGGTTTCTTTAACCTGGCCGTGCAGCTTTTATCGGCTGTAACGGGGTCTTTTCCACAGATTTGACAACTATGGTCGCATCTGTGGTCGTCTTTGGGGTTGTGAATGCCGCAACCAGCACAAAGTGTATCTTGGGGGTTGGGGCACACGTCACTTCTATGTCCCAGTCTGTTGCACTGCTTGCAGTAGTCAATTTGCTTGCGGTATAGCGTGCATGGTATTATTACTTCATCATAGCACACACAGGAGAGTACCTCGTTGTCACTGAAGAGCACAATGACCGTTGTAGTATTCTTCAGTCGTTTCGCTGTGATGATGCTGGGGTTTCTTGCAGTGACAAGGGCCGCTCTAATGCTACCGGGCATTTTTTCCAGTGGGATTCCTTTGATGATACCCTTGTCTGTATCTTCTGGCGCTGTTTCATACGCTGCCACTTCATATTCTTTGCTTCGTATAAGTATTGTCTTGATTTTTCTGTACTGGTCAGCTCGATCGGGGTCTGGTGTCCTCACTATCATGATGTTCTGTGTCTTGTTGGGGCATATCACGTCGAAGTGCCGGACTTCTGGTGTTGTAGCCGTGGCTTCATGTATGCCTCTGGTTATATCGGTTGGGCCGAGTGCGACTACGCGTAGGCCTCCTCTCGGTCGGATGACAATTTGTTGTCTCCCGCTGGCAGCTTGGGCATTCTGCTCGCTTTTTCGATGCGGCTCATTCGTCTTTCCTGCGTTTTGGCTTGCGTGTTATGAAAACCGGGTTCTACCTTGTTGTTAGCACCATGGACGCCATCCGGGTCCCTGACCGATTCATGTCCGGGCTTTCGACGACGTCCGTATTAGACGGTGTGCCAGCCTTCTTCACTCTTGGTAGTGGCTGGCGATTCATCATCATCGTGTTGTACGTCCATTGTCTTCGAATCAGCAGCACTGTCTTGCGCGTCGCCTGCCGACGCGGTGGATTCCATTGGGTTTACAGCGCCGGCTCCCTGAGGAAACCGGCCTGTTTTGCGAGGCTTAACAGCGTCTCGTGTGGTGTGCACCGAGAAAAGGCCGTAAAAAGACGAAAAACAGTTGGCCCACCTTGTCTTTGGTATCCTGAGAATCTGGATGACGAGGCAAATCTTCTGATATTATGATGAGAAATGCATGTGATGATTTTCACTGCGAAGTTGTTCATAAAAGCAGGAGCCGACGTGAAGCGCGTCTGCACTCGTCGGCGCTCGCAGCGTCTCCCCCTGACACGCATCTCATAATTATCTTATTATGGAAGCATCATTAAATAAACAGAGCATTATTGTTGGTGAAGGCCCTGTCACACAGAAATCACATGGATTGAGTTGCTGCTGCTCTGATTTAAATAGTTGACTCACTCAACTGCAGTGCCGGGAAAATACTTTGTTTGAAGATTTGTTGGAATATTTGCATCCTACCCAGTGCTGCATTGCAGGAAAGGAGATGTTTTGCTGTATTGTTTTTCAAAATTACTAGTGCTCAAATTAGTGTCAGCTGCTACAGCTTGTCTCAACGATAATGCTATCGGCTACTTCTATGAGAGTTATCCAGTCATATAAGTTGCAAAACCCCCCTATAAGCCCCATGTATCAAAATCCGGACATGACATCGGCCTATGTGTCAAGAGTGTGCAGATTGTCGTGCCACTTGTTTATCAGCACTCCAGCTATTATTCGCATTATTTTGTTTAGCATTGTTGCTCCCAGATGGTGAGACAGTCTGCTAGTTTCCAATGAATTGGACTAATTGTGTGTCTGGGTTTTGGAATAGTTTCGCAACTGGTATGATTGAATAACTCAGGTAACTATGTATTGAAATATAATAAATCAATTCGAACATTGACAAAAAATATAATTGATAGCGAGTGTTTTTTACATCCAGGTGCTGCTTGGTGCAAGTGGTGAAACTTCGCATGAGCGTACCATGTGTTCAGGCTGGCTTTAACGGTGACCTCTGTGCTATTGCAGATGCATCCATTCTTTTGACCTAGCTGGAAAGATACCATAATTAAGAACACTGAAGAAAGCTCCTATAAGGTAGTGACTATGGCATTCAAGTGGTATTTTCAAATTGTAGGATTAATGCAGCAGTTATTTCAGTATTTGATGTAGTACTTAAAACTAAGACTTAACATATAAATAATGTTTCATGAATGCACAACATGAATCTCATGATAATAATTCTGAAGGACACATTCGCTTTGGCTAGATGGAGATTAAAGGGAAAATTCCTTCTTTTGGTGATGAGTAGAGGTTGGATAATCTTGTCAAAGGTTCAAGTGCTTGAATTTTTATAATTTATTAATTAAAACAGGAAAAATGATCCTTCGCTCTTCTATCCTGTTGTTCCTTTGGAGTTTTCCCATCATTTCTGATTATTCAAAAAGTATTTGAAAAATATTTTATATATGGTATATGCACTATGTGGTTCATAATTTGATTTTTTTTAATATTCCCTCTTCCCTAATCTTCTCTTACAATTTATGTTCAATTTGCCTATGTTATCTTTTCTTGCTTCAACAGGAAAGCACGAGGAATGACACTTCAAAGCTTGCTCATCCCTGCATCAAAGCAGAGCAATGTTGTAATAAAATGTTGGGTACAAAGTTGTGTTTATTCAATATTTTAATTAATACATCTGTGTCGTCTTTGCTATACAGCATTTTATTAATGATCAAACTTAAGGAACTTAATTTTTATGTTTGTAGCAAAAAGCAAAATTTTATAAGACCATTGTTGTGCCACATGAGATGGCCAGCCAACCAAGTGGCTTGACTAAGATAAAAAAACAAATATTAAGAACCTAGGTTTGCTCCTCTAAATAAAGGAATTTTATGTATTTCTGCGCTACATGTTCTCTTGTGTAGTTGCTACTAAGTACAACTGGTTAATTTCGTGTCGCCCACCAGAGCTTGTCTTCAGTAACCAAGGCAGTCGCGTGTGGTTACTTGCTGAAAAGGTTGTTGCCTGAGAGTTTTAATTGATCCCGGTGTAAATTCTCACCTGCAAGATCATTTGATGCCAAGGGTGAAAATTTTCAGAAGAGTGGTGCCTGCCATTCTTTAGGCCAGTTTTTAACAGTGATCTTTATGCCATTTCAGATCTGTTTATTCCCTCTACTGAGCTTCCAAGAAGTTGCGTTTTTCGGGCAATGCAAGATGGATCATACTTGCAGTTTCAAGTGACGTTTGCCCCGTTAGATTGCAATATAGCCCTGAGATCGTGATAGCAATATGCAGGTGTTTGCTGGCTGCTGCCTCTGATAAGTTATATTGAATCAAGTCAAATGGGATGTATCTTTTTGGAACTGTTTGTCCATTTATATTGAGAAGAAAAAAGTGAACTTCACCGCAGTGTTTTTTAGTCATCATGGATAAAAAAACTGCATCTGTCTTTACGAAGCATACTCTTGTCTCTGTTCAACGGTATGCACATTTATGCCAGCCCAAATTATGCCAAAAATCTCCCGGGTAACTTGCCACAACACTTGTCGACGGCACTTTGTTTTTGCAATGCAGCATGTTTACAACGATTTTGTTACTTCTTCAAACATTTTGCCGCGTCATTCTTTGCATTTCTATTTTTGTGTTGTGCCTTCATATAGGTTTGATGTCAAAACTGGTGTATATCAACTGCAGTGCTATCCAAGGTACAGTGGTTTTCTTATTGTGCTTTAATGTCGCTGCATAGCCTCCCATCATCAAAATTGGCATAATTTTGAACTGCATCGGTTTTGCTTGTTGCACCTCTTTTATTAAATTATGTTAGAAACCTTGCTGGTTATGAAAGGTACCTTCGCATCGGAAACTCTCGAAGCAGCTGAGCGTGCCATGACCACATTACATAACCATTGTGCAACTCGTGTTATTGCAAAATCGAGCATAAAGTGGAGTGACATACCAAGAAGTTTTCTTCAAGTTAGGCTAAACTGAGATATAGACTTGTAGAGTGTTAGTGTTGTGTCTAGCAATAATTACAATGTACGTAGCTGTTTCAGTGCCTTAAGTCTTTTGAAAATGTTTGATAGCGGTGTCTTTAACAACTTCATTAATAGTGTTTGTTGAAAGTCTTTACTACTGATGTAAGAAGCGTCTTATATCAAAAAGTGATTAATTTGAATGCAAGTAAAGGGGCTTAGTTGTTCTCGTTTTCTTTATTTTGAGAGACCATTCACTGAACCTTTAATATGTACAGACTCATTTACACCTATGGTGAACCCCTTATTAGGGTTCAAGACCTGACAGAAGCTGATGTTTGATACATAATTCGAGAAATTGTTAGGGGACTTATCAGCCCCACTTCTAGATGTCATATAAGGAACATTTTTATTGTGAAGCACCCTCCCATTTAAACGGCGTGATCACTTCCCCACAGCGTTGTGCGGGTGCACCACCAGAGCATACGTTCCGAGTTAGTTATACATATCATCGCAATTGCAAACTCCGGACTCAAAAAACAATTATGGGCAGTCCAACGGGCCCGTGATGCAGCAGGCAGACTTGGTCTTTCTGTTCCGACGTGGGAGCAGCCCTTAATGTGCTAAAGCGCATTCCGAAGAACCAAATAAAGTTCATTCACCCATCTATCTTGTGAAGCAGAATAAATATTCTAGTTTTACCAGCTCGAAGCAGGTGTTCACCTTAGATGTGGTCGACCATGTATTACCTTGTATTTGAGATAGTGCATTTCTTTTGTTCGTGGTAGTGATACTTCGATGCCCAATTTGTCATGTAGTGTTTTCTTAAGTTAATGTTTGTGTTGTGCAGGGCAATACTTTGAAAGGTCTTCAATAATTCAAGCATGTCACAATAGCGTTCTAAATGGGGCTTTACTGTTTATCTACTGCATTTATTTGTGATAATCGATTATATATAGTGATAGATAGTAGTATCTTCTTGTGTACTTGTTGGAGCAAATTAATAGTTTTTTATTTAGGAGGGGGGCCTTTTTATTGCATTTTTATTGCTTCATTGAAGCACTGTATAAACAATAATGGGCAGTGTGTTAACTCATACAGTCCATGCATGAAACATTAATTGTTTGTGCAATGCTAAAAATGAATGTGTATTTCAGGCCACCAGAGCTGTGGTTTTATTGTAACCCTTGTAATTGTTCTTTTTTATATTATAGACTACCTTAACTTGCATTTCATTTTGTATGCTTCTTGTGTTAACATATGAACTGATGCATGCTGAATTGTAGACGTGCAAAGGGAAATTATGATAATTAGCTTAATTCATGATTTGGTTCTTGATCTAAGGAGATATATTAAAAAGTCTTATTGTTTAAGTGTAGTATCAGAATTGCATCAAAATCGTGCCTTTATGCATAGCAGCAGGTATCCGCATGTACAAAGCACAGCAGTTATCTCAAAAGAAGGGAACTCTTGTAAGACACGTACTGTATCAGTGAACTATAACTTCAGTATAATGTGCAGTTTCTGTGGGCAGTGTTCGCATACCAGTGCAGTAATCGTTCTTGTTTCCCTGGTGCCGCGGCCGGATTCTGTAGTGTATCAAACGCGATTTGCATTGCCTTTCTCTGCTCCCTGTGTCTTTGCAGGTTCTTTGTCTTCGGCATCCCAAGACCAGTACCATTCTCTTTCATCCGTAGAAGACGGGCTGCATTCCTGTTGTCAGTGCACCTACGTTACCAAGAAAAGATGGCACATGCGTAGACACCTTCGTAGACACACGGGCGAGCGGCCTTTCAATTGCCACCTTTGTCCAGCTGCATTCTCCCAGAACTGGGATCTCATGGTACACATTCGCACCCACACAGGAGACCGCCCCTTTTCCTGCGACCAGTGCAGTGCATCTTTTTCTCATTTAAACCACCTTATGGCTCACATGCACGTGCACAGAGAAAAGCGTCCCTTTTCCTGTGTCCACTGCAGTGCATCCTTTTTACGGGAATTCGCTTTCATTCGCCATATGGCCCAATGCCATGCAAAGAAAAAGCCCTGAATTTGTGAAGTACCCAAGGTTCTGACTTTTTTTTTGGGGGGGGGGAGGGGCTTAATGGAAGATTGACTTTTTTCTTCGGGGAGACTGACTTTCCAAGTGTTGTGTAAATTTTTTGTACACCTAAGCCTGGAGTTTTTTACAGTCTATTACGTAGAGAGCAGTCTGTCATTCTTGAAGAAAATATCCTATGTGCCTTTGAACAACTTAACACATATGCCAATATGTCGAATGTGTCTTCTGCTGAGATGAGGAAGCCAAATAAACTTGCTTTGCCGGGACTCAATCGATGATCTCGATCAGGCCATAACCTCAGGTTAGGGGAAAATAGGGCAACGTAAAAGCAATGATACTTGGGCAAGACTTAACATTCCTGTCTTATCTTTTGCTGTCAGGGCTCCACGGATGTCTCACGAGCGATTTCTACATGTGTGACATTGTGCTGAACAAAAATATAACCACACCGACATGAATATGCATAAAGATGTCATGTTACCTGTGGCATTGCAGTTTATTTGACAGGAAAGTGTTAGAGGTGTGCATGCCGAATGTGAAACAAAATGGAGCATGGTGTACAATGTTCAAAACGAACAGCTGGTGACCTTAGTAAATGTGTTAAGTACCAACGCTGAGGGACTAACATAGAGAGTGAATGTAAAATTTTCTGTTGGACTATCAATCTGCATGTACGAACAAGATGGGACCAACAGTGAACCTTCTGCATACTTAAAAGCATGCCAAGCATCTTAATGCGCTCGCTTTAAAAAAAAAAACAGCATTATGGAAAATGTGCAAAGTGTATAAACATGCTTGGTTGTATGCAGGAAAGTCTTAAATGTGTTTTTTTATACACAGCGCACGCCATTTCCCTGTTGTGTAAAAAGTATTGGGCTTCAGTACAGGAATACGGATTTGTATATCGCCATCCGAACCAGGGGTGCAGCACGAAAATTCTATTTAAAACAAGGCATTGTAGATAGCATTTGTAGAAGCATGAAAACAAACAGCCATCACAGATGCGCTAGGTGACATAAAGTAGCAAAAAAACTCGTTAGCACTTGTTAACATTATTATAGGCAGAAGTGTCGTATCTCAGGGATATATTGCGTCATGTTCATGTCTAATCAGCCACTTAGGGTTCTTTGTGTTTGCTCCTGTATGTCACCTTGTGCATGTGTGATGGTTTGTTTGCTATTTATTCTGCCTCAGTTCGAATTTAAACTTTAGTTGCGAGTTAGCACTGGAGACTACTGTTCCTCTGCTCGTTCGTCATTTCTTTCACGCTGTTCATTCGTCCAAGATGTAAACGCATGAACTTGCCCAGTTAAGAGTTGTGATGCAAGGGTAGCAAAGAATTTATTTCTTGATGTTGATTCAAACCTCTATTTGCAGCACATGGGTTTGCACTAGTCAGAACTGCATAGTGAGGAAAATTTCCGACTTGGATAAAATGCCGAATGCTTTCCTGAAAGGTTACCGTAAATGTGTTTCAAATTTTTTAATTGAAGTATTCACAGCATCTCTCAAAACAGGCACCTTACTCGATTATTATACATAGGCTACGTGGTTCCCATCTTCAAAGCTAGTGATAAACTAAAAGTAGATAATTACCATAAATGTAAAATCCTTACCATTGTGTAAATTCTTTGAACATGTCATTAACAAATATTTGATCCAGTACGGAGAGTATTTACGTGTTACTGTCGTGCATAATTTAGGCTAGAGTAAGAATTTTGTCTACATTTGTGGATCTGTCTAGCGGAAGCAGGGAATGTTGCGACGAAAATTAAAACAAGCATCTCCTGATGTAAAACTTAAGGCTTACACTACAGTTGTTCGACCCAACCTGGAGTACGTGTGGGACCCGTATTCACTGATTCTAATCAACCAGACTGATTGCGCACAGTGCCTCGTTGCACGCTTAATCTGTGACTGCTTTGGTTGATAAGCCAAACCTTCCAAGTTTGCCTTCATGCTGGAAAATAGCCAGGCTAAAATGTTTTCATCAACTGTATAACGATATGCAGAACATAAACCCCGGGCTCTAATTGCAGCCTCTAGGCAGAGTGTCATGTCGGTCCTCCCACTCATCTGTTATTAGACCTTGTGTGCCTAGAGTTGATGTTCCAAACTTTCTTTCCTGGTCATAACCATCAAAGAATGGAAAAAACAAAGTTCAGAAACTTTTGAATGTATGAGTTTGTGAGTTTCGAAAAAAAAACAGTCATTTGGCACTTAATTATAACATTCTTATTGTTATGTATAATTGCACAATATTGTTGCTATGCTACTGATTTGTATTCTATTCGCAGTTTCGCACATGCTGTGCATACATTCCTGTTGTTGAGTTTGCATTGTGCTGCTTGTACTATGCCGTTTGTATATTGTCTTTTAAGCTTCCCCACCCTGTAACAGCTTGAAAGGGGTCACAGTATTAAATAATGAAAAAGAAAATGAGATTCATCACCATCGAGCACATAAAAATTTTGAATGAAAAATAAATGTCCCTTTTATGGGTGTTTGCACATGTAGAAAAGTCTGGGGCTGGGCCTGTGGGTACCACTCAGTTTGAAAAAATTGAGTGATCTAGCCTGAAAACACGCGTGGGCAAGAACATGAAATGTCACAAACAGACGTTGAAGCATGTCTTATGCGAAAATGCGAACAAGATCCGTGTATGAGTGTGCCATCCTTATCTCTATCATAAAAAGAGGTGACTTTTTTGGAAAAACGTAATTAGAAGGTATCGTCTTCTGCGTTTTTATCTCCACAGTTTTTTAACGTGCGTGGGCAATTTGGTTCTTGCTGATTTGTCTCATGCACTGTGCTCTCATTTGTATTGGGAAGGAAGGAAGTGGAAACTTAAGGGCTCATTTTGTTAGACACAATATGAATGATGGCTAAGGGACAGTGAGTCTAAGGAAAGTATTGGGGATGCTATTGTAATGTAAATGTGAAGAACGAAATGTAGATGAAAAGACAACATTCTGCTGGCAGGGACCGAACCTGCGACCTTCGAATGTCGCATACGATGCTCTACCAACTGGGCTACAGTAGCAGTCATCCTCTCGTCCACTTTAGAGGGTATATATGGGCATTGAACCGTGGGAGTATCCGTCAGCGTGGCCAGTAGCCATTATGGCGAGTCTTTTTTTCTTCCTGTTGGCATCACGTGGCACGTTAACTTATTATAAGCCGGCAGCTCGTGTACTACCTGAAGGCATCAAGTCTACCAGGACGAGACCCTCACTATGAATGAAGAAAACCGAAATTTGCGGGCTCATTTTCTTTGTTAGACACAATATTAATGAGAACTAGCTAACAATGATTCCAAGAAAAGTGTAGAGGCTGGTATCAGTTGTAATTGTAAAGTACACATGAAGAAAGAAAAGTGGACAAAAAGGACTTTCAGTTAATGAGCTGTTTGCCGCATTGATAGCAGCTCTGAATTGCAAGTACGTATTTGACAGTTTTTTTTTTCTTCCTCTAGGCAAATGCCCATTTATGTGTGTTGGTACAGTGATCTCCCAGTAAACAAAAATCCGCTTAACGGAACTGCTGCATAAATGGAACAACCGCCTCTGATATGAATAGCTTCATACTTTGTTCTGCCCCCCCTGTTCATCTGTCAGTAAATGGAACTCCTGTTCAATGGAACACATTTTTCCAGTTCCTTCAGGTACCGTTTCAGTTTCATCACTCCATCAAACCCTTTGCCTTCCCTGACTGTGTTTCCTGTCTCTTGGTAACCATTTTGTTGCCTTTACTGTCCACCAGTTGTTTGTTCTTCGCGCATTGCGTGACCAGCCCAGGTCCGTTTTTTTTTTTTTTTCGTTTTATGTCAGCTAGGATATCTGCAACTCCTGTCTGCTCTATTATTGATTCTTTTGATCTTTTCATGTTATTCCTGTAATTTCACATTCCATCATCTGCTATGTAATCCATAGCTTTTTCTCTAGTTGTCTTACTGTGCTCCAGTCTCCACGTTTCAGCCCCATATGTTTGAACTTGCAGTATGCAGTGGTTGTATACTTTTTGCTTTAATGATAGTGGCAGATTTCCTGACATAATTTGGGAGGGCCAGCCATATGCACTTCAGCCTATTGGTTGAAAGTTCCAGAGCCCTCCACTTTGGCATCTCTCATAATCATATGGTGGTTTTGAGACATTAAACCCCTCATATCAATCAACCAGGCCAGGCCATTCATTTTTATCTTGGTCTTCGTTTGCATGCATGCACATGCACGCAAACTGGTAATAAGCTCTTTGCACAACGAACTTCAATTCTTCACTAATTAAAAAGTTGACTTCATTTCTTCATATACTGCCGTGGTTGATGTTTCTATATCTATCTATGTCTGCCGCTACAAAAATAAACGTGAAGGCAGCTAGTAAATATTGTTTTTTTTATTTCTGAGGATTTTTCATGAGCACATTTCTTGCAATGCTCTGTATGTCAATAAAAAGATCCCTAAACAGAGGTTGGTTGTCGAAACATCAACTCGACACAACCCCTGTTAATGGATTTTTTCATCGCAAGCTGTACCATCTGGCCCTTTTTCATTTTCTGTATGCCACTGCGACATAAGAAAGCTGGTGTACTCCTATTGTTTCTCAGGGCTGCAGCGACATTCCAGATGAATGATAATGATAAGTGACAATTGTCTTCTTTTTGTTGTTTTCTTTAGGAGGGGGTGTTCAGTCATGAAATGAAAAAAATTCGGAAGGGTGGAAGGTTTGAACTTCCCGAGGCCCGCCCCCTCTTCCTGGAAGCGTACGCCACTACTGCTGTTTGGTTTTTTTTTTCCCCTTTTTTGTTCTCTCACGGTACTTCGAGAGATTCATAGCTGCAGTGTTGCACAAAACTAAAAGCGTTGCCCAGAATATCGAGTTTTGGGCAAATTGGGAGGTGGGGGCATGACACGTCACAACGCTAGCAAGCTTTTTCTTTGGAGGCAAATGTTTATGAATGTGGCTAAATATCGCCACAGTGGAGGAAGGAAACAACTTATTCTTTCCTCCGTGATTGCCACCGTGGAAGTTTCTATGTTACAAGTATAAAATTGAAGAAATGTCGTCTTTCGCAGAAAAAATGTTCTACGTAGTGCATCAATCATGAATATTTGACATGCTACCCTGTGCTGTAGGGCTGGAAGGTATGCGCCAAACCGGCTATCCGGTTAAACCGGAGAAAAGTAAATCTGGCCTTGAAAGCCGGATAAAAAAAAAAACTGGAACTCTGTTTATCCGGTTTGAATGGATGTGCACCCGGTTATCCGAATATTTAGACTCGCTAAGAAATTTTTTGACATATAAGTGCTGTTGGATGTGCACAGACACAACATGTGCAGCTTTTAATTCATTACTGGCATAAATTAACTGTGCATGCACTTGCACACCCTGCAGATATTCATAACTAATGGAACGTTTGTGAATGGGTAATCACAGCTACTTTTCATAAGACATTATCACTTGTAACTCACGTAATGTCCCCACATTAAGACAAATCAATAATGTGAGAAGGTCAATAAAAGCACATATCGGACTTGTAAAAATGGTTGTAATGTTTTCTACAAACACGATAATAAAAAAAAAAGAATATTTATCGTAGCATTGCAAAATAACAATCCGGTTATTCAATTACCCGAATAACCAAGCGAATATCCCGTCAATCCGGTTTTCGAAATCGAATAACCGGTTTAATGTGACGCCTTTCTGCGCGATGGTCCGCGCGTTTTTTTTTTAGTCTGTCGGTAGCGTTTGGCATCGCAGGACGGCAAGATACGATGCGCAAAAAGAAAAAAAAGAAACCGTCGTCGAGAAGTGTACGGTTCTACATAGCTTTACCACAGTACACCTAGAACGTCACGGTCTGGCCTACGTGGCCCACAAAATGAGCTTTTGTGATCTAGCACATAGACAGAAAAACTCGTTTTTTTTTTTTCTTTTCTCTCTCTGTGGAGCTAGCTGTCAAAATAACGTCTGGGCTTATTATGTCGTCTAACCCACAGAATAATGTGGTTGCTTATTTTGCTGTTGATCGCGCTTGCCGCTGTTGTTGGGTCAAAGCACGTGGACACAGAACACCTACCACCAGTTTTCCGCGTCAGACGCGTTGCGATCGGCTCCAGTGATTTCTTCGCTTCTTGGTGTTATGTGAGGCCGCATTCACCCGGAATTGGGTCGCAACGGACTTCTAAGATCACCGGGACGCTGTGAACACAAGAATCACACCGGTGGGTGGACTATTTGTACATTAGTAAGTGACTTTCGTGACGACGACGCTGAGTGAGCAGCTACAGGCGCCGTCGTTCGGCCCCACCGCGCCGTTGTTTGCGTGGTGCACAGGCACCGCATCTCAAACATAAAATGACTTGTTCTCGCCACTTTAAGAGATGGAAGATGAATCATCGAAGACCCCGGGGGACGCTGAAGAGGATAACAAGGATTCCGGGTGGATTACGGTGACTAAAAGACGATCGGATGTGAGGAAAGCCAGTAGAGCTGCTGGCGCCGGAACGCCGGCGTCTAAGACGAATGCTCAAGAACCTACGCCCGGCCGTCACAGCTTCAGAGATTTAAAGAAAAACCTTATAAGGGGAAGCAAGATGCCACCGCCGCCATGTGAAGAAACTAAGGTCGTCGTGAGTCCGAGAGGTGGTCTGTGTATTAGCAAGTCTGGCGCGTCTGTCGTGGCAGAGGCTATATGGATGGAGTGCGGCGGGGCTCGGCCCGGCAGAGAGAAACACGGACACAATGTGCCCTAATCACCTGCAGAATATTATGGTCGTCAGTACTTCGAGCCAAGAAAATGTTAAGCGCTACGTTAACGTTGAAGCTATTACGGTGGCCGGACAGCGCCACGAAGTCGGTGCATATGTTGCTGCTCCGCATGCCACCTGCAAGGGAGTCATCCATAAGATCCCTCTTAGTGATGATCCAGGCGCCATCGACCGGAAGATTGTCAACGCGAGAAATCCACTGGCCCTCGGAGCAAAAAGGATCAAGAATACTGGCGTGATCATAGTGCTGTTCGACGGGCACAAGGTTCCCAATTATGTTTCCTATGGCGGCACCCTCATCAAGTGCACTTTATACAGAAAGCAAGTTGATGTTTGCTGTGCCTGCGGCCGACTAGGACACCACTCTGACGTCTGCCCGACGCTTCAGTCTGCAAGGCTTGCAGACAAGTCATCCAGCAAGAAGAGGATCATGTTTGTAAACCAATATGCAGTTTGTGTGGCGCAAAGCACCTCACCACATCCAGGGAATGCCAGCACCGATATCAGATGCTCTATGTCGTCAGGCGCAGGCGAGGCCTTAGGGCCCGCGCCGTTCGGGAGAGGTCTCCATCCGTCAATGTCGATGGCTTCCTGGAGCTCAACGACTGTCATCAGCAGGGCCAGCCCGGACCATCGACTCCTGGAGGCCGATTCAAATCACGAGGGAGATCCAGAACCAGAGGCAGCTGCTGGAGTCGTTCCACGTCCAGATTGCGTCTCGGATCCCAATCGAGAGATCCGGGGCCCGCTTCATGTCCAGGACACGGTCTCAATCCAGGGGTGGCACCAGACCACGTCCCAGCTCCGGTGCCCTTTCCGGATCCGGTCTCGAACTTGGCCAGGGAAAGATTGAGGCACCGAGCACCATACCAAACCCCTCGCCCAGGACAGACTGCGGGCACGCATGGGGACTCCAGCTGTCCCAGGCAGTCCACGCCACCGAGGACCAGGGGCAAGTCAAACCTTATCTGGGCCGACAGGGTTCGTAGTAATGACGGCGAGCAACTCATGCAATGCGACCCGTCCCCAGAGCATGCTAGAGATGCGGAGATATTACGATTGAAAAAGGAAAACGCCGAGCTTAAGAATACGCTTACTAAAATGGCAAATGAAATGGTGGAGTTTAAAAGAATGCTGAGCACGATGCACAGCAAAACTGAAGGCGAAACCACCGGTACGCCGGTTCCGGATTCTATTGGTGATGGGCCCATGGCAACCAAACGCAGAGCGGTAGTAAGCAAGCTTAAGAACACGGAATCTCAAGTCGAGGAGATTAAGCAAATGCTGGTTACAATTACAAAGAACATTAAGATGGTGGCAGGGAGTGTAGCTAGCCTCACGGAGAGTGTTAGGCAGATGCAGGCTGCACTCAGTGACCCAGTAAGAGAAGCTTAGGGCAATGAACGAGCGCATCATTGCGCTAGAAATTCACGCCAAACTGCCTAAATCTGCGCCACAGGGTGCGTCACCTGGCAACGTGGAAATGGCCATTCCCATACAAGTCGATAGCCGAGGAGCTAATTATGAAGATAAACAGATTTTTCGAGCCACACTGACCCCCCAGGATGGTAATCAAAGTAGAATCCATAATGGATAACGATAAAGACACTGTCTGTATTTGGCAATGGAACTGCAGGGGGTACGCTGGTAAAAGAGCACACCTGCAGCAGTACTTTAGAACAATAACGAAGATACCTCAAATTATAGCTCTTCAAGAGACCTTAGCTTCTTCAGCGTCCCTTTCTGGTTACCGGGCGGTCCCTGGTCAGTCAGGAGGGCAAGGTGTCTGCACACTTATAAAAGCTGACGCACGTCGCCCATAACTTGCAGATGGCCATATGCAATATCGAATATGTAATGGTAGAGATTCTATATCACACACCAAGGCGCAATCAGCGGAAAAACTGTGTTCTTGTTTTGAATGTCTACAGTAACCCTAGGCACAGGCGCCAGCATTTCAAGACGTTGCTCGAGAGGACAGTTGAATTAGCCGGTCCTCGGCCCCTTGTCATAGTCAGTGACATCAATGCGCCACATGGCTTATGGGGATACGTGTATGAGACGAGAAAAGGTCGTGAACTCTGGCAGGACGCCACCGAACTAGGCTTTCCCTACGCGGATAGGCAACTCTGCAACCAGAGACACGACGCCAAACCTCGCTTTCATCAAGAATGTCGAAAAGACTACATGGGCCAACACCGCCATGGGTTTTGGCAGCGACCACTACGTTCTACGAACTTCTATTATAGTGGACCGTAGCAGAGTCCGAGAGTTCACGGTGGTTGACTGGGATCTTTTTCGCAGCATTTGTGGTACAAGGGCCAGTGCTCCTGATAATTTCGAGGAATGGTGCGAGGGCATCCGCAGAGATACCACCGCTGCCACCAAGAAGATAAAGACAGATTTAAATGTGGAGAAGATGGACAGTAGGCTTGCCCACCTGCTCGAAGCCAAGACAGCTCTATTTTCTCGATGGAAGAAGCAGAGGCACAACTGTAGGCTGCGGCAAACAATATCAAAGTTGAACGAAAAAATCGAACAACATTTCGACACACTGTTCAAACAGCAGTGGGACGAGTTGTGCGAGTCCGTCAACGGTCAAATAAGAAATGGCAAGCCCTGGCACCTTCTGAAGCACCTCCTGGACGAGCACAGCACTAGAGCCAACCAGAGACACACTTTAGCCCATGCCCTTCACGAAGCCACCAAAGAGCAGGGGGTTGACAAACTCGTTACCCGATTAGTTTCCAAGTACCTGCCGGTCGAACGAGAGGACGAAGACGGCGTGTTCCCAGAGTATAGCGGTGCCCCTTTACCTGAACTAGACGAAGACTTTTCAGAGGCTGAAATCAGGAGAGTGATACAAATGCTCAATCGCAAGTCGGCACCAGGGCCAGACGGGATCACAAACAGAGCCCTCAGAAACCTCGACGACGCATCCATAGAACATCTAACTGGTTTCATCAATGAAGCATGAAAAACTGGAAGGGTTCCTGAGGGATGGATGCTCCCTGACACCGTACTGATTCCCAAGCCAGGAAAGTCTCCTAGCATTGAGAATCTTCACCCCATTTCCCTCACGTCGTGCAGGGCAAGGTGGCAGAGCACGCAATTCTCAACAGACTTGACTACCTGGATGGAAATGAGATTTATACGCACAATATGATTGGGTTTCGTAATGGCCTTTCAATGCAGGATGCAATGCTGCTCATTGAGCACCCAGTGCTTTATGGATACTCTGCGTCTCTCATAATCATATGATGGTTTTGGGACGTTAAACCCCACAAATCTAATCTTGATGGATACTCTAGAGATACAAAGGCTCTTCTTGGCCTAGACCTAGAAAAGGCCTTTGACAACATCAAGCACGAATTCATCTTGGAGACTGTGGCGAAACTCGAGCTTGGGCCCAGGCTGTACAACTACATCAAGTCCTTCTTGTCTGGAAGAAAAGCGAGGCTGCACATCGGGAACTTCTTCTCTGACGACGTTTCACTCGGACATCGAGGCACGCCCCAGTGGTCTGTGATTTCTCCAGTGCTGTTCAATCTCTGCATGATCGGACTGTCGAAAAGGCTGGCTAGCGTGGACAGCATCAAGCATACCATCTACGCCGATGACATCACAATCTGGTGCGTTGGCGGCAGCGAAGGCCGTGTGCAAGATGCCCTTCAAAAATCAGTCGCCGAGGTGGAATCGTACTTGCGCCAAACGGGACTCATATGCTCACCCGCCAAGTCGGAGCTCCTGCTCTATAGAAAAGAACGAGGTGGCCGACCTAAGGGATGGAAACCCGTCGAAGAAAGCGATATATACATTTACACGAATGACGGCGAGGGAATCTCGAGGGTAAACACCATCCGGATTCTCGGCATGTTTATTGAAGCGAAGGGTGGCAACGGTACTGCTCTGCGGAAGATTGTCGCCAAGACTGACAACGCTTTTCGACTCGTCAAAAGAGTCTCCAGGAGACATAGAGGCCTTAAGGAAGACAATTTGTTAAGGCTCATCAATGCGTTTGTACTCTGCCGCTTTACCTACACCGTTGCCATGCACAACTGGCTTCGGTCGGAGTGGGGACAAGCTCGACGTGATTATCAGAAAGACCGTCAAGAAAGCACTGGGGCTTCCCGTACGCACCTACACCGAGAACTTGCTCGCGCTCGGTGTGCACAACTCTGCTGCCGAGATAGTGTAAGCGCAGCAATGCTCGCAGCTGGCTCGCTTGTCCACTACGACGGCTGGTCGGCGCATACTTGGCGAGCTAGGTTTTAACCCAATGGAGCTGGAAACGAATAACGTGCGTATGTCAAAACATATACAGGAAAATGTCATTGTTGCCCCAATACCCCGCAACACTCACCCTGTACACAATGAGGGACGTTGTCGGGCAAGGGCGATGGCTCTACTGAAGCAACTGGGAAAAGGTGGCGTAAATGCAAGTTTCGTTGACGCTGTAGCATATCGAGACGTCAAAAATTTCGCAGCGGTGGTTGTGGACCAGACGGGCTCGACTACGAACTGCGCCACGGTACGCACAACGAATCCCTAGGTGGCCGAACAAGTGGCTATAGCACTTGCTCTGCTAAATGGTTGGTGCAAAGAGGCGTACAGCGACTCCAAATCTGCAGTCAGAGCCTTCCACAAGGGCCGCATATCAACAGAGGCAGCCAGAATCTTGAACAGCTCCACCAGCGATAGGATTGTCCCTCACACCACACATTGGTTCCCCGCGCATGTCGGCTCTATAAACGGCGTTGCACTGAACCCGAACGAGTCGGCCCACACAGCAGCGCGCGCACTCACTGACCGCGCTGCTCTCGACCTGGGCGACGGCTCCAGTGCCGACGACGTGGGACATAAAGACACACCTACTACACACAACGAGATTACCAAGTATTACTACATGGCGAGGTGGGCATTCCCAATGCCTCATTCAAAACTCAATAGAGCACAGGCCGTCTCGTTGCGCTTACTTCAAACCCATTCGTACCCGTCGTTAGCATATCTAAATGCAATTTATGCTCATAAATTCCCCGATGCCGCTTGCGGGCAGATCGCTACGTTAGCACACATGCTTTGGGAGTGCGGGTCGCTTGGACCGACTTATAGCAAACCCGAGTGGGATGCGCTTCTGCACAGCCCAGAACTTCAGGACCAAATCCTGGCCGTCCAGTGTGCCTGCGACAGGGCCGTCAGTGTGCCAACTCCCACGTGGGCCGGTCCCCACGTGGGAGTAGCCGGGTGACGCGTGGCAACCTCAGTGTCTGCACTGGACGATAATAAAGTTGTTCTCACTCACTCACACAAAGCACGTGGGTCAAAGTTTCTTGCAAATGACATCGATGAGGACAAGAGAGAGCAATACTCCGCAGCGTATGCGACCCTGCCATCGCTCGCTCCTTTCGTTCTCCTGGCGCACTACCGGCAGCGGTCTGCGAAAAGATGAGCTGCAGGCCTCTGTCAAACCACTTCTTTAACAGCTTTTTTCTTTTTCCTGGGAGTCCGGACTTCATCTAAGAGTAGTTACACCTGTAGTGTTTTCAAACCATTTTTTACCGTCGCTGACAGTGCAGTGATTCAAGTTTGGAACGCAGGAACAGCTTTCCTCTGTAGAGTCCGGTCTACATCGAAGAGGGGTTACACCTGTAGTGTGTGGTTCGCCTGTTTCTCCTGAGAACTCGGGCGAATATGTTCGCTTCATAGGTGTGTACTCGCCCAAATTCTGTTACAGTGAGGCGTGAATATTAAAAAGAAAGCCTTTGCAATAAGGATACTGCGGACAGTTCGCATCCAACAGTCCTGTTCACACAATGAGTGCCACCTCTGTAAGCAACGAAGCCACATCGTGAAAGTATGCGGCTCACGGTTCTGCTGAACCTGATTCACCGGTTATTCTAGTACATTTTAACTTGGTGAAATTTTGGTGGAAGGGAAGTCGACGAGAGCCATTGCAACAACGCTGTGTATGGCGTGTTCGTGCTGTGAGGCGACTAGCCAGCCTTGACGATGAAAATGTGCAGCAGCGGAAGCCGAATAGGCCAATAAAGTGCGGTGCGTAGACGTGCGCAGGGTTCTCAACCACTTGGAGGGAAGTCAAGTTTCATTGTAGAATCCTGAAGAAAGCAAGCGACACAAAAGTCTAAATGAAAAGGCGTGCTTTTCAAAACGGCCGGCCTTTATTCTCCGGCTTAGAGTAAAAAAGAGAAGTGTCGACATTAAACATCAGGAGACCTCGCCCGCCGTTATCGTCAAAAAACGAGTGTGGGCGTGGCCCTGCACTTTAAGTCGTGATGGTAGCACCCCTCAGATGACTAGGAGTCGACTGTTACCCCTGTGCACACACCCATTGTGCAGTGGGATCAGCTGTCACGATCAGACTATCTGGAAACTGCACATATCGAAGAGGACTCTGCATCCTATTTGTCGTCATCTCTTGGCTTACAAGAACAGAAAGAATTTGTTGGGCAAACCAACAGTGATTGTGCAAATGAAAGAATGTGAGCATCGTCTTCCAATGGTTTCAGGGAATATAACAGATATCAGGCTTACGCACGAGGTCTGCTTCAATCTCTTGTGCATAAAAGCCTGAGTGGTATCCATAATGCACGTCTGCCACATTGAGCTGGTAGTGGCGAAATGAAAGCGTTGCTCAAGAAGAATTCGACACTCTTCAGCCCTAACTTGGAAGGAGAGACGACCTCCCATGTGGAACAGAACACACCCATAGGCACCACTACATCTCTTGAGAGCACTGCAAGTACTCTTTTCATGAACACCAAAGGTGATGCGGGCAGGAGACAAGTTGGCGAGTCGAGCCATTTTCCAGCTTGCATACAGGTGAATGAAGAATCGTTAAAGATGTGTCGGAACTACAAGAGTACAGTTGACTGTGTAGTGGAGTGGCAAATGGATCCCCTGGCTGCAAACACCAAAACAGCTCTTTGTGAAGCCTATTTAATGCTCGTAGTTTTTGTGGTTAAAGCTTCTGACGAGGTGTCGATGGAAAGGCAGCCGACTTGTAAGTTGCTACACATTGTGCGTTTCTTACTTCCAGTATGGTGCAGTAGAGGCTGCGGCTCATTGTTGGTTATGTACACTATGTACTTGTACATTTTATGTGCAGATGCACTTGACGATGTAAAAGAGTGCATCTACTTAGGACATGTAGTAACCGCAGAGCCGAACCACGACATTGAAGTTACTAGAATAAGAATGGGCTGGAGCACATTCGGCAAGCATTCTGAAATTAAGACTGGTAGATTGACACCATCCGTCAAGAGGAAGGTATATAACAGCTGCATCTTGCCAGTACTTACCTACGGAGCAGAAACCTGGAGTTTTACGAAGTGGGTTCAGCTTAAATTGCAGACGTTACAGCGAACGATGGAAAGGAAAATAATAGGTGTAACCTTAAGAGACAAGAAGAGAGCAGAGTATGTCAGAGAACAAACGGGTGTTAAGGACATCATAGTCAAAATCAAGAAGAAATGGTCATGGGCAAGACATATAGTGCAAAGGCAAGACAACTGTTAGGCATTAAGGATCACTGACTGGATTCCAAGAGAAGGCAGACAGTTGAAGGGGAGACTGAAACTTAGGTGGGCAGATGGGATTAGGAAGTTTGCAGATATAAAGTGGCAGCAGCAAGCACAGGACTGAGTTGACTGGCGGAACATGGGAGAGGCCTTTGTCCAGCAGTGCGCGTTGTCAGGCTGATGATGATGACAATATGTATAGTCGGCCACAATATAATATGGACCACCCGAGCACATGCCGAAATCACGCATAAAAAACGAGGAACAGTGCGAACCTGATGCCAAAATAACAGAGACTGACCAAGCGCCGACTTACAACCAGAGCTTTATTCTGATCAAGGGGGTAATACACAAGGAGGCCTGCATTATGAAATGATGTGGGGATGATCTATGTGCGTATGATTTCATGGTTTAAGTGCATATACATACTACCTTGCACAGTATAAAGCTTTGGCTTCAAGTCAGTGCTAGGTCTGTCTTTAACACGTGCTTTGCACTGTTTCTCGTTTTCTATAAACATGTACGAAATGCAAATGAGTTCTGCGGAAAGCCGCAAGGTGGCGGAAGGGTTAAGAAGGGGAACAATGACAACTACCCATTTGTAGCACGAAGTCACAAAGAAATTCGTGTGAATTTCTTGGAAAGAAAAGCTTCTAGTTGCCGAAAATTTGTCCTGGTCCAGGTTTACAACTCGGCACCAATGCCCGGTGCGGTTGCTCTACCAATTTAGCTAACCAAGAAGGCAGCAATTGACAATTGTGTTCATGTGCTTCGAGTTGTCGATGAATTCGCCCTTGCCCTGTCAATTGTCAAGAGCAATCACCCCAGAAAGGCGTAGGTCCCGGACACGAACCCCGGACCAGGACAAAATTTTTTTTTCTGAGAAATTCGTGTGGACTTTCTTGCGGCTTTGTGCTACAAACGTGTGGTTGTCTTCCCTTTCTCATGTACCAGCTGACTAAAATACTAATACTTTGCATACTGAATACTATTGCATCCGCCCTGTGAAAGTGCCATCCGCATCGTCTGGTGTCGAGCCGTTTGTTGGTAGCAGCTCCTCTGTTGAATACAGGCCACAGCTATGCCCTTGACAGCACACAGCTCGCCATGAGAAACTTCAGATGGCAATATTGGTGTGCACTCCAGTGGTTTGTATTATATTGATTGGTTCGTATTATTCGCAGCATAGTGTGCATGGAAGAACTGTTGTATAAATTGGATAGAGCTCTCGTGTTCCTGGCCTATGTCTTAATTGGTAAAAGGGATGTCACGCTGCAAGGTGCTAGGAAGCTAGAAGTCGTATGCACAGATTGTCCACAACGAGACAGTAAGAAAAAAACATGGTTGTGTATAATTTGGACGTACCATTCTTACCTTTCAAGTATGAGCCAACTTGCCCAGCAACAAGTTTTGTTGCAGAATATTAGTTTCTGAGAACTGCTGCAGAGAATCTGTGTAAATGGTCTGCCAGTGAAATCTGTGTTGAGGAAGTGTTTTACTTTGGATTGTCAGTAAGGTTTGTAGGCACGCAAGTGATTGAAAACGAAGTCCACACGACTCACTAGGTTCCACCTCTGACATGCGAAAAAGTACTTTAAGTGTTTTAGGAGATTTGAGCTTCTCTAACAACTTTAATAGGAGCAGCTCGAAATTTAGAAGTGGCATTGGTTTGAGACAGGCGGAAGCAGTTCAGTGAGAGAAAAATCTACTACAATGGTCGCTCGCGCCAGTCCATTGCGATATCAGTGATCCCGTAGTGCTTGCCTGTGCCATGTCGCCATATGTACTAGGCACCTTGCTGAGTTATGTGGGTGGAGATGGCAGAGAGAGACCAGTTGAATGTACGTCGAGAATCATAAACATAGCCGAAAAAAGCTATGCTTACGCGTACTGGAAAGCACTTGTCAAATGCCTTGCTGAAGTTTAATCTCTTCCTGTAAGTAAGGCTCTTCATGATTGCGACAAATCAGAGGCCGCATTTAAGACTTGGTCCATGCTAAGCCCATTCAACGAGCGCGGTCACCATGTATGCTGTATTTTCGTCTCTAATGTCAGCATGCGACTACAAAATCAAGTACCTAGCGGCGGAATATCTATGCAGTGCTGACGCCTTCAGCCATCCACCACGGAAAGCCAGCAAAACAGAAGAGGGGGAAGGACATCACCACGGAATGGAAATGAAAGAGATCACACCTGAAGTGGCCTCTAACGCAAAGAGTAGGCTAACGTAGAAGGACAATGGTCCACAACCGAGTGAACATGAGTGGCCAGAGCTGAAGCTACCAGAAGAATTCGTGGCACTCAAGTGGGAGCACCCTGCATATACTGGTTGCCCGCAGGGCAGTCTTGTCACTCTTCACCCAGAAAGGTAGCATGTCATGGAAATTCTTCCCAGACCTCATCCAGGAATCGTCAAGATGGAGCATGGTTGCCAGGACCAAGTGTTGCTGACAAATGAAAAAAAGTACCAGAAATCAGCCGACTTCAACAAAGAGCAGTAACAGTGGGCACGCGTGAGTGAAAGTAACTGTGATTTTTCATTTTAATTACTAAACGCAAAGGCTCACTTGGCAAAAATGCAAATAGGTAGAATGTGAACACTGTAGAGACAGATAAGAAAGACTGAAACCCGCCTTGCCCTAGTTGAACACTTCTTTTTTATGCTCATGAAGCAGCCCTGCCTTTCACCTGCTTCGCGAGTCTTTTTGCAGCATTGGGCTTCCTGCCAATGTATTAACATGGTATATTCAACAATGTCAAGGTCAGAATTGTTGAGATTAAAGCACGCATGGCTGACTTCATCATCTCTTGCATGATAACAAAATGAATTTTGCTGTTGTAAAAATAATGCTCTGTTCAACTGTCTTTCATTATTTTTATTTAAGCAACGACAGCAACAACATTCGATGGTCTTGAAAATTATTAAAGCACGAATGTTCTTAAAGATAACATTTGGTGAAGTTCAAACAGAAACAGAAGTGTTCATATTTGCAGTCAGCTTCTTGCGTGACTGTGAACTCTGAGCACTTAACATTCCTGAGTCATAGTCTTGACTTACCCTTAATAAGTTGTGCAAGCACCTTTTTGGACATCTCATTTTTAATCGTGAGTGCAGAGCATGCATATTGGGGAGTGCGGAGTTCAGTTCACCAGAAACAGTTTAAAGTCGCATTTAGCAATAGATTGTATGTGTACTTGTAGAAAAAATTATCAATAATTTTTAAAAATGATTCTATGAAGTCATGTTCATTGGACATCTTCTATGAAGATGTGCACACCATACTTGTACTCATCACAGAAAATTATTCAACCCTTATACATTTACATTGAAATGTAACTGAAATTATCAACCATGGCTTCAAGTGATTGGGTAAGTGCTAAAATGTAAATTATTGCATTTTCATTATTAACTACTGACCTTGAAAAGACTCACAAGGAAATGTAATATGAATTTGTTTATTGATAAAAGAACTCTTAGAACTCTAGTGTTCTTAATTTTCACCATTTTTAGCTTTGATAAGAACGGGGTATATACAATAAAGGGCAAAGTGTTGCCTTTGAATTCTGCAACGAAATCTTTGCATATTTTTCACAGATTTCCAAGTGTGTTTTTTCATATTTCAGCCACATTTGCCAAGTAAAATTTTCTTGGAACTTGGTGCGTTAAGTCCATGTCTTGTGCCCCCCCCCCCCCTTCCCAGAGGGGCAATCTACTTCATTTTTACCCAGCAAAAAATAATGTAGGTCCAATGTGCATGGTAAATTTTATGACTTCATGGTGACAGATAACGAGAACTTCAAGATGGTATCTCCAACTGAATTTTCTTGCGTTTTGTTGCTTACCAATCGCCTTCTTGCACTAAACAGGGTGGTTTTGGCATTTTCAAAAGAGTAATGCAACAATACGAAATAATTGGTATTAGTGTCCCTTTAATGTTCAAGAAAATGAAATGACCTTACCCTTTCTATGTCAGTGCACGCTGTGTAGTCCCTCGTGCACTTTTTATGTCCTTGTTCCACGTAAAAACACTTGTGAAAAGTGTAATGTTACACCTTGTGCCTATGCTAAAGAAGGGCAGCTTTGTGCTGAAACGTTATGTGGAGGACTGTGCCTGTTCGTTGGCTCAATACTCACATCTGTGTCCTCTTTGAAATGCACTGCTTTGATATTACTGTTATTAAAGAAAAAACACTTCCAGTATGTTCATCACAAGAGTAAAATGTTACCAATCCCCAATTTCCTACCATCAGTATCCAATGTGGCCATTCCAACATTGATGGAAGTGTTACTCCAAACTGCTCCAAAAGAGAAATGCTGCTTTAAAGAGTAATTCATGTTAGTAATTGCTCCGAACCTGCTCCGAAATGACACTGAGAGAATGAAATTACGAACTTTTATTGTTATACCCACCATACGCCCTAAAAAAACTGAAAAGAGTCTGTGTACTATCGTCCCAGTATGCTGCTAGTGTGCAGCATTATTGGCTCTGATCTCATTTATGCAACAAGAGTTTGCATATACGCATATAACTCATCTGGCTGCTTTTCTTTTTTTTTGAATTATGGAGCAACTATTTAGCATACTGTTTTGCTCGTGTCAACATTGAAATCGGATGAGTGAACTGTAAGAGTTCGGTTCGGCTTTAAACGAGACCTCTGTATTTTTGCAGGTGTGTCTGTTTATCTGCGGAGCATCGAACAAGCTGCACACTTTAGGCCATGGATTGAAGTGTGAATCCACAAGGAACTGCATACTTTGATTGGCTGCGTGCAGTCACGTGTGCTTTATGTTTGTCGAGATCAACAGACTACTCATACCTTACGACACGCTGTGTTTGCTCCGCTGTTTATACTGAAGGGATCGACAGCGTGAAAGTCATTTCGCTCCTTTCACTGATGGCAATCGATTATGACACCATGTTAAGTTCTGCAAGTTTATATGCTAAAGAAGTTAGCTGCTAGCCTTGCTTCGTGTAACAATCCAATTCGTTGCTATTGTAATTATTGCTTTTCTCTTACAATGTAACTGTGACTATGTTTATGTTTCTTTATCAGATTACGGGACACCGATTTTGCTTGTGTTATTTTTTTAATCTGTGCGCTTATGATCTGAAGGCTATGTTCATGAGTGAAGCGGGTGTAAGTTTTTTTTAGGCTGGTAAGTTCATTGTGCAGGGTGTCATGGTCGAAGTACCTTAATATTTAAATATGTTTGTATGACTTTCAATATGTAGCTTCAATGCATAGCTGTCCTACCTATTCAGGCTAATGTGCCATTCTATAAATAGGAACAACGCAGAATACCTATTTGCATGTGGTTGTGTGACCGAAACATTGTATGGTGAGGAAGTTCCTTTAGCCATGAGGTGCACATGGCATACTTAATTTTGCTGTGCCATTCCTTCCTGCTTAGCTTCCAGCACTTTTGTTGAAACAAGAGAAGAGAAAATTCAATTGCAGCGTGCGACGAATCTTTGTAACTCCGCTCGTACTGGACGAATTCTAAAAATCTATTGCAGTGGTGAATTCGTGAGCCAATAAGCTCCTTTAGTGTATCCTTCCGTGGCGTCTTGAAAAATTGTTCAAAGGCCCCTTTAAGCATATCATTTATTTAAAACAAATTGGAGCCTCTGTGATTAATCTCCTGTTTGTTACCACTGCAGCAACAGGTGGTTTGAGTAGGCCAACTTGGCCACACTTTAGTGAAGGGGTGCCAACACGAACTTTGAAAGGAGAGTTTACTCTACCATACAAGGCTCCCTATATGCAGAAACGCCTGAGTCAATTGTGAAGATCAGCAAGGACTGATTAGGCATTTCATTTTCACATTCAAGGGATTTTCGAGGCACACTTCATGTCATCTCTAACGTGATGCAAAGTTGCATGTCGACTCTGGTGATTTCATTTTCCAGTACAGCTGCTTGTCATGACATTAGGCACTGCGACATTCTAAGTGGACATTTATGCCTCACAAAAAACATTCAATATATGGCTCCACGTGTGTGGCCAATAGAGCCAGATGGGGAGCAGCCATGAAAGCCTGAGACCTTGTGTGAGAACATTGAAAGAATGTCATGTCATTTTGCAATTACAACATACAGAAAAACCGAAACTAGCTTTTCAAAACATACTGCACGCTTGTCAGTCCATTTTATATGCTCTGGAGAGGGTGACCTTCTGTTTGAAGCAAATAAAAGAACACTTTCATGCCGGTACCCCTTTAGCAAGTGCAGCAGCCCGTCTCGATCACAGTCAAGTTTCTCGTGGTGTGTGAAATAAACGTCGCTTCCGAAACGGCGGGTTTCTTCAAAAACTTGTGGTTAGGGTTTAAATCATCTCCCAGTGTATGAAATAGCTTGGCATTGCTTTCCCTTTCTCTCTGTGGCCCTGCAGGTTCCCCATCCAAGATGGCGCACGAGGAGTACCATTCGCTCGTGTCCTTTCAAGACGGGCTGCATTCTTGCCGACAGTGCACTTACGTGACCAGGTACAAGACGCACATGAGAACGCACCTTCTGAGGCACTTGGGCAAGCGCCCCTTCGAGTGCCACTTGTGTCCGGCCACATTCACCGAGAGGTCCAAGCTCAAGCTTCACGTGCGTGCCCACATAGGAAAGCGTCCCTTTCCCTGCGACTTCTGCGACGCATCCTTCAACCAGAGGAACCACCTCATTGAGCACATTTACACCCACACGGGAGAGCGTCCCTTTTCCTGCGACCTCTGCCCTGCGTACTTTACAAGGAAACATAATCTCGTTGTCCACATGCGCACTCATACGGGAGAACGCCCCTATTCCTGTATTCACTGCAACGCTCGTTTTTCACGGAGAGACAACCTCAGATACCATGTGACCCACCTTCACGCTGAAAAGCCCTAAAGGTCAGTGTGCAATTGGTGTGCAAGGGAGATCAGGCCGCAGTAGTATTTCCCAGGTTTTTGTCGTTCCTGCTAGTTAATAAAAACCAAAATAGTTTTGTTGGCTGTTCTCTGTTTAACTAAACTTAATTATAGCTAAGGGTGTGCAAATATTTGACTTTAAAATGCGAAGAAATACTTGATCTAATTATCCAATATGAGTTTTGAATAGCTAGCATTCAAAGTTTTGAAATATTAAAAGCCTTTCTTAAATTATTCGCACGCAAAAATTTTAGTGTGTCTGCCTGTGTTTCCCTAATGTTTCTTTGGCTGCACTGAGGATATGGCGCTATGTACGAAAAAAAAAAAAATGCCCTCTGCCGACGATACGGTGCTGCCACCTGGCACTGGTTCTGAGTTCTGCACAAGCTCATGTTTCTAACACCCCTGCCAGATGGCGTCCACATCTCACTACCTCTTCTATTTCATCAATCCCAACTCGATGCGGCTGATTCAACATAGATGAGGTGCTGTCTGAGGCAAGGCAAAGAATATTTAGAACACATAGTGAAACTTGGTTAGGCTGGAATGGCTAAAACTAATATCAATCTCATTAACAATAGGCCTTTTTTTAAAACTGCCACCAATATTATAGTTGAAAAGGGAGAGCATGATTAATTTAAAATGGAATTAGTCATTTCAGAACATCAGAAAACTGACAAGCCCATCACAACTTCGCTTCCAAAACGAAGGCACAGACTTCTTGAGTAGATTGGTCGGATAAGCCACAAGCACTGTAAAACATACTGACTATGGCCCACGAAACCCTCGGTACTCGGCTTCAGATGTGAACATTTGTTCATACTGCGCAGTTGCCACTATCGCTCGCATCCTTTGTTCAGCAATCCCCACTGCACAGTTGAAAGCCTGCTGTGAAAAAGCTCCTGAAAATTTTTGGGCCCTCTACACTCGTGACAATGAAGCACAATGTTGCTGTTGTCAAATTATTGTGAGGAGGTTAAGACTGCCGCTGCTTATTGGTTGGTGGCTATTGCATACTCATAAATGCTCGTAAAATGAAGAAATTAACAAAATGTCTTCCCGAATAAGCCTGTAATGAAGCAGCCGCCATCTCGTAGCGTCCCGGATTTTTCCTTTGTTTTGCTGTAAACTGGAGGTGCATGTTTCGTAAATATAACGTAGTCTTTTCTGCAAAATGATTTGTAGTGTTTTTATAGCAGTCACTCATAGTGTTGTGGGCTTGAGGACATGCAGATTTCATTTTTTTGGTCTTTCTTTCAATTTGCAGTAAGATCGTCTGTATTCGATATTTGACTGGTTAGTCACTATATTTTTCCACTATTTGACATTATTCGATTTGGATTAAATTTGACATGAAATTTCATCCTTTGCACACCCCTAATTATAAAGAGATCTTTTTATATAACAAGGTATTTAAAATCTTTGTGATTTTAGGTCCATGCAATATTTTTTAATTTTTACCTCAACATAAAAAGTAATGTCTACTTGCTTTTTTTTATACATATACAGTAAACTCCCATTAAGATAAACTTTGTTGAGATGAATTCTTGCATAAGACAAACAACACAAAACTGTTTGTTTGGTTTCCCATAGACTCAATGCAAAAAAAATCTGCTTAAGACGGACCGTGCAACAGGCCTCTTCTGTTAAGACGAACTCATACAGCGACGAACAACAATGGGGAGTGTGCGCAACGAACATTATAATCTACATGGGGGCAGCCAGGCAAACAAGAGACAGCAAATTGAAAAGAAAAAAGAAAGACTTCGTGATGTAAAGACTCTAAGCAAATTGAAAGCGAATTGCGATGTGGAGAGAGAAAGCGATATAAGTGGAAGAAAAAGGTCAGCTCATAAAGCTGGTATCTCCCCCACCCCAAACCTGTAAGTGCAGAAAGGGCTGGCTTTATCAGCAAATAAAGAAACAAAAGGTGTTCATCCTTTTGTATTCTCCTCGCATTCTTCAATTCCCCAACAGGAACACAGTAGAGAACAGAAGAACACAAGAGCTTGACTAGAGGGGAAAATACAAGGGAAGGGGGACAAGAAAAAGCCAAACAAAGTGAGAACAGGAACAAACATTGTCTGTACATTTAATTACATGAAATGGAAACCACATATGTGGCACTAGCACCCCCATCAAAGAAGTCAGATACATTGTCAACACCGTCAGACAACGGTGCCTGAGCACATGCTGTCAGTTTGTGTTGTTTTGCATAAGGCCTGTGCGTGTCGTGTCTGTTCCTAGTGAAATGCAGCCAATTGGGATGGGCCGTTTTCATTATGAAAGTGCGCGGCAATGGAAGGTAATTTTGCACACTAAATACAGCTGTGTCATGTCTTTTAAGTGGGCCCGAGGCTTGTGATTACGAGTGGTATAGACGAAGACCTTCAGCTGCATGTCGTTCAGGAAAGTTACTGCAGGCTGAAAATAAAGTGTCCAAACCTGAAAAAAAAAAAAAAAAAGCTTGCAGACTGTCAAAAGCAACTTGGTGTATAATATTGGCTTTGTCAACAGATGCAACAAAGATGTATTCAAAAGTGATAAAAATGCCACTAAAACAGCCTCTAAGAAGATGAACAGCCAGAGGAATAAAGTTTCCATTCTCTGAAGGAAAATTGTGCTTGTCTCTCCCTTTTTATTATTTTATATTCATCAAATTAGGGTCGAGCTACAGTTTTGTTTTTAAAATGTGGTGTTTTTAAATGAGCATATTTATTATGAACTCATTTAGTCTAAATACTCGGCTTGAAAGCATAGTTTTTAATCCAGCCGAACCAAATAAATGTTTTTTTTTGTTCGATTCCTCCCCATTATAAGTAGACTCCATTCAGTGTTTTCAAGCAACATGTTTGGGCGTACTTGGTATGTTAGCATTTGGTTTTGGGGGGGCACTTCTGAAAGATGAACTCCTGATAAGATGAACAAATGATTGTGGTACTTTCGATCTCGTCTTAAAGGAAGTCTACTTTATATACCGAATTCTCACCGTTGTTATAGCGAAATGATGAAACAACGAAATGAACGCTATATAATCGTATCCATGGTGCAATGGTTGCGCATCTGAGAGGGGTAGCCACAGAGCAGGACGTCTTTCCAGGCAGTGGCTTTTCGCAAATATCAGAAATGTTCAAAACTTGGTGCAACTTGGTTGTGAAGGGATATTTTGCCCATCTTCACAAAAGAAAGTTTTGTGTTCAATTTCCACACCTGCCGGGGCACTCACTGGTTGGTTTTCTTATTTGAAGTGGGGCGCCCCAACCTAAGGCTTGCTGCTCATGAGACCATAGGCGTGCTCAGTGTTTCCCTTCAGGGAGGGGCGAAGGTTCGTCCCAGTGCCCCCCTTCCTATTATGGCTATGTATGGTGCTGACATTGCTGTCCTCCCCATTGTGTCAATCACGGCTGACTTTGAGCCCCCCTCTTGTGAGTGGGTGTGACAGCCACCCCCCTACTCACTTGAAGGACCCCTGACACCAAATGTGGAAAGGCGAGATGCTTGTGTTGCTTGATAGCACTGGATGTGGGGACACCTCTAACTGACTCTTAGGGGCAAGAGTAGCCTAGAAGATATTTTAATTTGGTTTTAAAGTAAGGGTGCATGTTCTAATGAGTATTCAGGTGCAATCGACATTTTCTGTGGTTTGACGTAGACCGGGACTCTTTTTGTGACGTTGCAAGGTCAACATTTGTGGGGCGCGCACAATACTGACTGGCACCCAGCGATCACTTCTGTTCGACACCCCTCTCGCTCTGTTGTCGGGCTGCTCTCAAGGTGGTTATGGCTTCTTATGCCATAAATGCTTTTCTTTTTTTTTTGAGGGGGACACGCTCAAAGCACCCACATCGCTTCATTCTTCACCGCATGCGTGTCCCCCTATTTGAAAACCGTCTCAGGCGCTGCTCTGCTGTGGGGGGCTAGGTTCTTACTGTATTTAGGTGGGCATTTCGAAGTGATGCAAAATTGTTCTGAATTAATGCCACTAACATTAATTATACGATGCATTGGAGCATTTACGATATAATTTCAGCATTACCAGGCATAAGGCTACAAATTACTGTAAAAAGCTCGCAAAGAAAACTTTTGCTGTCAGGTGTCCTTTAAGAGGGGGGTGCACGCACCTATGCATGAATGCACGAGACTATCACGCATTGAGGGCAAGTGTCCCGTGTTGGACAAAAGATACATATTTTGCACTTCACATTTGGTTGTTATTGTATGTGGGCCCCTGTTTAGGACACATTAGGTGCAAGTACTCTGAGCTTGCAAAAGAGTCGCGTAGTTCACGATGGTAATACCTCCTTATGATACCAGCTGTATGGGTAAACCAGATGCGGGCGGAGCGCCCCTGGGCCGATTGAGTACTCGTACCATCGGATCTTGCCACCACTTGGCATTGGCAAACCGAGCCATTTTTTACTATTTATTTATTGTATTTTTTATTTTATGCATACTGTCAGCCCAAGGGCCAAGACAGGAGTTGGGGTTACATATCTGGCATGTACAAAGAACATATGTGGAAACAAGTTTCACACTGTACGCTCAAGACGCACACTATATGGAAATAACTAAACAAAAACACAAAACTATATCAGAATACATCCCGCATAGGTCACGGTTAAAAGAAACAGGTTCGTATACATCTCGTACACGTCACCAAAAAGAGAAAAAAAATTTGAAGTGATATAGTACATATTGAACATATTGATATAATACATTGAACATATACAACCAACAAGGAACAAGCATTTTGGTTACAAATATTTTGACAAAGCCTTTTCGAACCATTGTAAATCGCAATGTTCGACTATATATTGACGTAATTGATTCAAGTCATTGATGCTCCGAACCAAAAACGAATACTTGAATAAATCTGTTCTGTTAAAAGGTTAGTTTGGTCTGACAGCAAATTTAGTGCACGAAACAACAACAAACTACATCGAGTACTTCGCAGGCTCTCACCCACAACATATGGAAACTAAAACATAGCTGTTTTGTGGGTGACAGTTCTTTTAGTTGCCAAGCTTGCAAGTTGATATCATTAGAACTGTTTAACATTCGAGCAGGTTGCAACGATGTGCAAAAATAGTTTGCTCTGTAACAGGTTTTGAATTTGATCTTGTATCAGTTGTGACAAAATATCACGAAAGGAAATTTCTCACCTTAACGTGAAAAATAAATTATAGTTCATTGAAGTACATATCGTGCTGCATCTATCCCCCCTTTGGCTTCTTTGGTTAGTCTGTCTCACATTTCATTAGTGGGAAGGTGATCACTGTTTGCTCGCTGAGAGACATCTGCAGGGAGGTCTGCATTATATGAGGTTCATTTCTTTCATGTTCTTTCTTAATTTGTCTATCGCTTGTTAATTATGCTTTTGTGGACATCAGAATGACGTGCCATGCAAAATTGGCCCAGCTATAATATCGCTTTCCTCTCCTAATGGTCAAGCCTGATTTTACTCACAGTATGTGGTTGCATTTCGCTCCAATTTGAGGAATAAAATATTTCTGATGCGCAAACAGAGAAAAAAACCATCTTTTGTGTAGCGCACAAAGGTATGGCTACAGTATACACTGCAAGAAGCTGTGATGCCATGATGTCATTCTAACGTTAGTTTGTCTCACATTAAGTTCTGTCACTAATGTTTGTTTTCACATGCTTTGTTTGTTAAAATTTCAAATGAGACTGTTGCTGTGTGGCATTGTATAAAGGCGTGCTATCCCCGTTTCTAAAGTGCTGTCATCATGTACGCTATATTTTGTCTTTCATGTCGATGTATCACTACAAAAGTGAGTACCTAGCAGCCGAATGCGTCTGCAAAGCAGAAATCTTCAGTCATTTACTACCAAAGGCCAGCAAAGCAGAAGAGGGCTTGGAACATCTATATGAAGTAGGAATAAAAGAGACTTCATTTAAATTGACATCAAACACAAAAAGTGAGGGGGGGGTTACACAGAAAGACTAAGTGTTGGCTATAAACCTTGAGAGTTGGTATGGTGGCTTTGCTGCTCTTGCGTTCTCTCGAGCTTGCTGTGCACTTTTAGTATTGTCGCTGAACTGCTCGTGTTCATGTTTTAAGGCAGAAGCGACAGTCGCAGCGGTCGCTGTTCTCCACAAATGGCAACAGTAGTTTTTTTTTTCTTTTTTATGTTCAGGTATGAATTTGCTCTTTTCTTTTTCCCCTGGCCGAGAAGCCTCAAACTAGCGCTGTCTAGAGCTGTATTCGAAGAACAGTGCTGCGGCGACTGTGAAAAATTTTTCGAAGCCTGGTCCCCTTATCGCCTCAAAGCATTCGAGAAAGACAGACCACCTGAGGCCTTATTTTCACTAAAAACTCAATTGCAAGCTCTACTTAAAAGATGAACAGAGCAAATGCTTGCCCTGGAAAGAGGTTCCTTGTCAAAAGTCACTGGAACTAGTCGTTCCATCCCTTGGACACCACACGAGCAAAAGTAGCACCCCATTCACCTGCAGGCATGCACGCACACTGACAAGGGTGCGCATGCACACACATCTCATGTTGTGAAAAGTGCTAGGGCCCATGAGCTCGTCACTGGTTGTCTGCTAGAAAAACCATTTTGCCTGCCCGTGTCTGAACATGGTGACGAGAAGAGGCAATTATGTGTTGTTTTGAGGTTTCCATAGGACTGAAATTGCATTGACGCGCGTTTCGAAAGGAGTTGCTCGCTGCTTGGCGTGAAGTTGGACACTTGGGGCAGTGTGTGGTCTTGAATAATTGCTCTGCGTGATGGAACCTTTCAACATTACTGAAAAGCAATGTTGACTACGATATACGAGTGGAAGTGAGTGTTTTTTTTTAATGCTCTACGTGCAGTGAGTCATATCAACATTTTTCGTTCTCAACTAAAAGAACACGGTAAATGCGTGTCCGATATTCACACCGGCTACTCGTGGTCACCGTCCTAACAGGCAATAAATCGTGTGAGATCAAAAAACGCAGACAGGCATATTGTACCTAATTGGCTGTCATCAGCCTGCTTTGTCCCCATTACTTCATGACCTTGTAAGTTTGTGTAAACATTTAGTATAATAACAGGAAAAAACAAGCATATTGGAGCGAGAACATTTATAGATGGAATTCGAACCGTTGCTTATGCGTCGTATAGCTACCATCAAGAGTTGTCAACAAACACAATTTTGCAGTTAGCTGCTTTGAAACAATGCTTCTGCAGCCGTTGTGGCAACCGCACATGCAGACTTACGAAAAAGCGCGGGATTCTGCTTAGTTCTTGCGTTTTTTCAGCCTAGAGTTGCGCTTTACTGCCGTAAGTGGGCTCTTGGGAGCAACAACTCACGAGCCCAACTTTCTTGCTATAGGCATCTGGTGGCGCTTCATGTGTGGAAGTGCCACGACCGGTGCACTGTGGGTGCCTGGTGCACAAGCTATCTCAAAGCTGCATTTGTGACCTTCAAGCACGAATATTCTGCATACTGAAATTGCCTGTAGTTGGGAAAGCGTCTTTTCATTCCAGATCCTGATAGATAGCATTTCATTGAAATTTTTGCACACCTCATCTAGAAATTGTCAAATTAATGAACTCACCCAAGAAGTGAAGTTGCCAGGTCAAAATGCAGCTGAAAAATAATAAAAACTGGCCAGAAAGTAGCCAGCTGCCACCAAAGGCTATATAGGTAGCCAGAAGTAGTTCCGCACTGGTGAAAGCTGCTGTGACGTGTCTATTTCAATCGCTAAGTGCAAGGCCCCTCTTGGCAGAAATGTAAATAGATGGAATATGTTCACAGGATCAGAACTGTTGAGATTAAAGCTTAAATTGTTGACTTAATCATCTCATACATGATGACAAAGTGCCTTTTATGGTTGCAAAAATAATACATTTTACCCGCCTTGCATACTTTTCTTAGATGGACTGGAAGGAACAGCCTTTTGGTGACCATAAAATTTATTATAGCGTGAGTGTAGTAAAGATTACAGTTGGTAAGGTTCAAGTATAAACAGAGGTACTCACATTTGCAGTCAACTTCTTGCGTGATGCTGAAGTGTGAGCACTTATTGTTCCTTAGTCATGGTCTCCACCTAGCCCTAAGAAATGATGCAAGCAGTTCTCTGGATGTCCCATTGTTAATGTTGAGTGCAGAGCATGCTTATTGAGGTGTGCAGAGTGTTGAAACTATTTAAAGTCACGTTGAGCAATAAGCGATATGTAAACGTCCGAAAAATCATATTCGTGAACAATTCATGTTTGTAAGTGTAGCTATGTACCTCTTTTATAATGAGACTTACTTGCGCACATAACCAAAAATTAAGTCGCCATATGCTATTACTTTCTTTGAAATGTAAAATTGAAATTATGAACCACTGCTTAAGTAATTGAGCATGTTTAGTACATTTGCTTTA
The DNA here is from genome assembly GCA_013436015.1 of Rhipicephalus annulatus. Taxonomy (NCBI): domain Eukaryota; kingdom Metazoa; phylum Arthropoda; class Arachnida; order Ixodida; family Ixodidae; genus Rhipicephalus; species Rhipicephalus annulatus. The sequence goes on along the minus strand of WOVY01013197.1, from coordinate 213,491 downwards.
CTTAATTATTAAACGAACGGACACAAAAGTGGAACAATAAAGTGAGTTAAATATATTAATTTTACTACAAAGATTAATGTCGCCCCGCCGCGGTGGTCTAGTGGCTAAGGTACTCGGCTGCTGACCCGCAGGGCGCGGGTTCGAATCCCGGCTGCGGCGGCTGCATTTCCGATGGAGGCGGAAATGTTGTAGGCCCGTGTGCTCAAATTTGGGTGCACGTTAAAGAACCCCAGGTGGTCTAAATTTTCCGGAGCCCTCCACTACGGCGTCTCTCATAATCATATAGTGGTTTTGGGACGTTAAAACCCCCACATATCAATCAATCAAAGATTAATGTCACTCGTTTCTCAATTTGATAATAAGGGAGACAAATACAAAGGCTCATTTTAAAGTTTTACGTCTCAGTTATTGCAGGTTATGTCACGGATTTCAAAGTGCATTTCTCGAAGTTTGGCGACCTTGGCGCAACGAAGTTTCCTGAGACATAGTTATTTTGAGTCAATGGCCCCCCTCGTAGGACAATGTACTTCATTTTTAGCCATCAGAAGTAATGTGGGTGTTAATAGAGTTATGCACTTTTTATGATTTATAGTGATAGGTACAAGAACTTCAATACTATGTTTTCACATGAATTTTTTTGTGTTTTCTTGCTTACCAAATATCTTCTCCTGGTAAATGAATTGATTTTCATGTTTGGAAAAATTAATTTTCCGATATGAGGGTAATTTGTGTTCGTCTTAGACCATCATGCACTTTTCATGTTCTCTGCAAACTGCTTTTTAATTTCTTTGTGTCATTCCTCTCGATTCATTGCAAAAACACTTGCGAAGGCAACAAAAATTTGCACCTTGCACCTGCACCAAAAGAGGGGCATTATTGTACAGAAAAGTTGGTGTGAAGGATTGTACCTATTCAATTGCTCAGTACTTACATTTGTGCCCTCTTTGAAATGCACCACTCCGTTATTACTGAGACTTAAAAAGATTGATTGATATGTGGGGTTTAACGTCCCAAAACCACCATATGATTATGAGAGACGCCATAGTGGAGCACTCCGGAAATTTTGACCACCTGGGGTTCTTTAACGTGCACCCGACTTAAAAAGAAAACACATAGTATCCAACAGCACAAGAAAGAGGCACAGACAAGCCTGTTTTTTTTTTTTTTTTGCCTTGTCCTTTCATGAGCGTTGGCAGGATTTTGTCTTGGGGGGGGGGGGGTGCAAACTCGTGTTACACCCCAGTTGGGGCAGGGGATAAGCACTGATTTTGCTTGGTTGATGGGCAGTGCTGGGGTAACGTGAGGGAAGCAAGTGCCCCTTTTGCACCCCCTGCCAATACCTATGTGTTTTTTCTTGCACTGTTAGATTCTACACTCAAGCCTCATAGTAACAGAGCTGCATCTTACACAAAATTAAGTTTGTTATATCTGGATGTTTGTTACAAAGGTTTATTCCTAACACTCTCTATTGCAACACTGTTCTATGTTTACTTTGTTATAACAGGTATTTCGTTATATCCTAGTTCATTATATCAAGGTTTGAGTGTATAATGAACCACCAACTTGCCCAAAGAATTGCACTTCTAGTAAGTCCACCACTAAGATTAAAAATTTTCCAATTCCTGATTACTAGTATCAACGTCCGATGTGGCCATGCATTTCAAGCTTTAGCAGCACCGTTGAAGTAGTGGGCCAACCTGGAGTGCTAAGAAGATAAAGCAACTATTGACCACCCCGATTTTCTTGTCTCAAAATTGACGTCGTATGAGTAGATTGTGAGTGTTGTGTCTGATTTTAAATGTGATCTCTGTGCTTTTGCAGATGTGTCGGTTCATCATACGAAGTGTCGAAGTGGCATACGTCAGACATTCAATGGCTGTGTGAATGCACCAAGAACTACATACTTTGATTGGCTGAGTGCAGTCTTATGTGCCCTATCTTGACAGGGATCGGCAGACGGCGCATACCTTTTTACGTGTTGTATTCGCACCGCTGGTTGCACTGAAGAAATTGTCAGCATGAAGGTCTTTTCACTCGTTTCTGTGACTGCATTTCTTTATGCCATCATTTTGAGTTCTGCCAGGTCAGTTACCAACGAAGTTAGCTGCTACCTCTGCTTTGTACAACATTCCCATTAGTTGCTGCCGTAATCGTTGCTTTGACTTTAGAACCTAACTTGACTAAATTTCTGTTTTCTCTCAGATTATGTGATGTGCATTTTGCTCGTGTTCTTATGATTATATATAAGTTGCTGTTGTTCATGTGCTTGGGAACTGAATACTACTATCATGTCTTAAATACATGTAGGTCTCTTTTAAGCTTATGAGTGCATTGTGCAGCAACATTGGTCGATGTACTTTAATATTTCAGCGTGTCCATATGGCTTTCAATATGTGGTATCAGAATAGCCGTCCTACCTATTGAGGTTTACGATCTATGCTATCTATGCTATATATAGTGACAAACCTAAAAAGAATATCGACTTGTGTGTAGTTGTGGGACTGAAACGTTATATCATAATTAAGTTCTTTTAATACGCCGTGGATACATTCTACTGCGACACAAGCAAGAAAAGTATTTTAAGGGAGAATCTGTACAAAACTCCAATAAGAAAAAGAGATTGTTTGTAGTGATCTCATTTTTCTCCACCAGGAGGTTTGATGCTTTCCTAAACCGTGTAAATGTTTTTTTTTTTTCATTTTAGTATCTTGAAGTTTGTTCCACATTAGGTCCTTTCACTGATGTTCTATTTCATACGCTTAATGTTTTGAGAGCTCTTTTGCCATGAATCTTTAACAAGCTATTTGTGGTTTCTGTCATTATGAGATCGTATGCATACTTCCCTGTTAAAGAAGAATATACTTTGTTCAGTGGGTTGTTCCCCCAGAAAGTGGTACTTATGCAAAGTAACTTTACTATCTTAAAGCCCCGAGCAAGCAACACCGCCCCCTTCCCCCATTGGCGATTATAATTTGTCAAGATGTGAAGGGGGAGGCCTTTGCTCGATCATGGATCTGAATTCGAAATAGCGATGAAAGAGCCGCAAAGAATATAGAATGCACACCCATACTTGTAATTAAATGCTCCATTGAATGTGAATGCATTACTGTTCTCACGAAGAAAGTAGTAGAGGGGCGCTTGCTAGGGATCTTTTGGTTGGCACAGTGCTATAATTTTGTCCACATCAGTCATCCGTGCTTTGGCAGCAGACGTTTGCATTACTAAATGTAGCACTTATGTACAGATACATGGGAATCTCTATGAAACATCTGCTGTGTCTCTGCGACGTTACCACTGCAGCAACATGTTTTAGGGAGGTCAACATGGCAATGTACTTTATTGAAGGGCTACTGATGCGAATTTTCAAAGCCGATTTTACTCTGCCGTTTAAATCTATATACAGAGATGCTTCTGTGCAAGTGTGAAGCTCAGAAAGTGAAGATTGAATGTTTTGTTTTGAAATTAAAGGCGTTCTTATAGTGATATCAACTCTAGCGTGACTTAAGGGTAAAGTATCGATTCTAGTTACTTCATCCGCCAGTATGGCTACTTGTGATGATGTCAGGCACCAGAACGTTCGAAATGGCCTGCTTGTGTGCTACCGATGATGCCCGGTGTGCAGCCTTGAAAACACGATGCCTTGCAAGACCACATTGCGAGACGCTTGTACCATCTTGTAATGCCAGGGTGCAACAGGAACAGAAAGTACGTTTAAACAGAATGCTGCATCTACTTTCTCAGGCTGCACTCGCACTTACCAGTGTATTTGGTGGCTCTTGAGAGCTTGGCCTCTCATTAGAAGTAAAATTAGAGCAAGTGATTGTGTTCGTGTCAGTATTCCATTAACAAGTACAGCAACTATTCTCTATCACTTTATGCTGCGGTCAAGTTCCTCTTAGTGTGTGTAATGGTTTGCATTGCTTTCCCTTTTTCTTTGTGGCTCTGCAGGTTCCTCATCTAAGATGTCGCACCAGCAGTACCATTCACTCGTGTTCTTTCAAGGCAGGCTGCATTCTTGCCGGCAGTGCACATACGTGACCAAGTACAAGACGCACATGAAAAAACATCTGCTGAAGCACTTGAACCAACACCTCGTACGAGTGCCACTTGTGTCCTGCCACATTCGCCAAGAAATTCAAGCTCACGCTTCATGTGCGTGCCCACACAGGAAAACGCCCCTTTCTCTGCAATTTTTGCAACGCATCCTTTTCGAAGAAGGACCACCTCCTCGACCACATTTGTACCCACACGGGAAAGCGTCCCTTTTCCTGCGACCACTGCAGTGCATCCTTCTCAAAGAAGAGCCACCTCAGTGAACATGTGCGCACCCATACGGGAGAGCGTCCGTATTCCTGCACTCACTGCAACGCTTCTTTTACGCGGATGGGTCACCTCAGATATCATGTGACTCACCGTCATGCCGAGAAGTTATAAAGGTGAGTGTGGACTCGACATGCGGTTGAGGTCAGGCCGCGGGTATTGTGTGCCAAGGTTCTTGTTGTTCCTGTGAGTTTGTCAAAGCAGGAGTGATGTAGTTGGCCTGTAGTAGTTCACTGTCTAAATGAATTTCGTTATAACTAGGGGTATGTGAATATACGACTTTTGAATTCAAATAGAATACTTGATTGAATCATTCGATACAAATTTGGAATAGCTAGTATTCAAAGTCTTGAATAATTTCCACAGGATAAATATCTGAAACACGATAAAGGCCAAAGGTGGAACCTGGTAGGGGTCGGGTGGCTAAAACTTATGCCAACGTCGTTACCAATAGGCCTTTTTTTTATCTTCCCCAGTATTCTTGTTTGAAAAGTGCGAGCATGTTTTTTTTTTTTTGAAAAGATATCAGTATGTCATTTCAGCTCATTAAAAAAAAAAGAAATATACTCAAGAAAACCATGCGGTTCTTCGCAACTTTGCCTCCGAAATGATAGCATGAACACCTCTCGTAGTTCAGTTGTGTATGCTGCAAGCGCGATGAACAAGCTGACCTTGGCCTGTAATAGTCTTGGTGCTCTGTTTCACATGTAAAAATTTGTTCATGCTGTGCAGTCCACTACACTACTCCAATGCTGTCCCGCATCACTTGTTCAGAAACATTCGTTGTTCCAGTTGCAGTTGAAACACTGCTGTGTAAGAACACCTGAGGATTTTCGGGCTCCGAACACTTTTGACAATGAAGCACCACATTATTGTTAACAGATTACTGTTAGAAGGCTAAATCTGCCACTGGCCCTTTTGCTGACTGCAATGGTAGCTCTCACACGTTCATAAAAGCTTGGAAAAAAAAGGCTCTTCTGAGCAAGCACTTATTAAAGCTTCCACCGTGCCGTAGCTTCTGTGATTTTTTCTCTGTCTTTCTGTAATCCGACTGTGTGCTGTTCCTGGAAATACGATAATGGCGTTTCTGCATAGCAATGTGTAATCCTTCAATAGCAGTCACAGTGTTGTATCCTCAAGGACACGAGCTGATTTCGTTTCTTTGTTCTGTCATTTTTGAAAAATCTTCTGTACTTGATATTCAATTTTTTATTCAGTATTTTTGCCCCCTATTTGGCATTATTCGATTTAAATTCGATTCGAGATAAATTTTGCTATTCGCACACCCCTAAATACAATAGGCCGGAAAAATATGTTCCGTTTAACACGTGTTCTGTTTTTTGAGAGATGGACAAGGGCGCAGAATACAAGAACAAAACCAATCTTGCCGGAAACACTTCTTGCGTTTATGCAGCAGTTCCATTTAACAAATTTTCGTTTACTGAGAGGCTATTGTATAATGAGATTTTTTGTATCACAAAATACCATCTTTATGATTCAAGGTGCATACGACACTGTGTATACTTAACCTTAACATAAAAAATCAGGAATATCTGCTGTTCCAATATATCAAAGTTTCTATGCTTCCATGCTGAAAGAATGAGAGAATGAAATGAAATTTGTTGTTCATGTCAATGGTGAAATGGTTGCGCATGTGACCTGGGGCACCACAGAGCAGAACTTCTTTCTAGGCAGTGGTTCGGCGGAAGTTGGTGGTGAAGTGATATTTTGTCCGTTGCCACAATTGGAAGTGCTGTGTTCAATTTCTAACACTACCGGTGTACTCACTGTTTTTCTATTATCCGAGATGGGATGCCCTAACATAGTGCCCGCCTCGGTAGGTACTGTACAGAGACCATCTGTGCCTCTGTTCGCGGGACGGTCGCATTGAGGGCAAGCATCCTGTGTTGCATTAAACATATGAAAATCTTAAAGATTTTGCACTTCACGTTTGGTTGTTATTGTACCTAGCTACCCTGCTTAAGGTGCATTAAGCGCAAGCACTTCGAGCTTCCTGAAAAAGCACTTGGTTCATGGTGAGGACAGCTGCTTATGGTGCCAGCTGCATGCGTAAACCCTCTGTTTTTTCCTCGATGTGGGCAATGGGTCCCTGGACCAGTTGAACACTCATGTCGTCGAATCTTGCCACCTCTTGGTAGTGGCAAATCGAGTCATTTCAAGGGGTTGTTTATCCCACCAGGAAATTTAACTGCAAGAAAGCAAAACAAGCTGTGTTTAGTACTTCGCAGGCTGTCACTGGCAACATATTGAAACTAAAGCGTAGCTGATTCATGGGTTACTATTCTCTTAGTTGTCAAGCTTTCAAGTTGATATTAATATAACTTTGGTTTGCATCTGAGCATGCCATGACAATGTGTAAGATAGCTTGCTCTGCAGCAGATGTGCATTTTAATTTAATCTTGTATCACTTACGACAAAGTATGTCTAGGGCACATTTCTCGCCTTTAGCTGAAAAATGAGTTATAGTTTATTCAAGTGCAGTTCGTGCGGCATCTATTCCCCTGCCACTTCTCTGGTCAGCCTGTTTCACAGTAGGATGATGATCAATGTATGCTGACCTAGAGATGGTGCTTGCATCTTTCTTCTCTCTTCTATTTTGACTCTGCACAACTAGCATATTTCCACATGCTCTTGAACTCTATGCTGTTCATAGCCTCCTGTCAAGACCTGTCGCGATGTTCTACACTACACACAATCATAAATGCCCCATTTGTCGAAACACTTCTGTGAAGTGTGCCCCCACAAATAGTGCCACCTTGAGGCCAAGTAGGGAAGGAGAAAGACAAAGTTTCTAGTTACACACAAGCCTCAATATAATTAAACCAAATACAACGAAATACCGGTTATGACGAAGTAAATAAATAGTCTTGTGATAAATGTATTATTAGAATTGAATCTTTATAACGAATTCCCATATCTAATTAACTTATTTTGGTGTAAGATGCAACTTCATTATAATGAACTTTGAGTGTATTGCAAAAGAGGCTTTTGTGAGTTGAGAACAACGCATGTAGGTGGGAGAAACATTGGTTTACTAATTACACTAAGTACCATGGCATCTAGTTGCACAAGCAAACACAAACACATCTTACACAAATAGCCCAACTTGTTGCATGTAATTGGCTGCTGAAATAAGCAACAGCTCAATTACAAGACCAGTTGAAATTTTCTAGGCCAAGTGATTTCTTACATGAAAATCAGATTGACGCCAAAAGAAGAAGTATCTGAAAGTGGTGCTGTGAGTGTTTGTGCTCTTTGACAGTAATCCCTTTGCTCTTTCAGATGTGTCCACTCCTCCTGCGGACAAGTTCGGATATTGTCAGAAATGCGTTTCATTCGCTTCCTCGTAAAACATTGTGATGGGACTATGACCATGTTCAGCAACTACTGCCTTGAATTGGTTATATTGAAAAGATTGGAGAGGGATATTCATCTTTTGCCCTTTTAGTCTATTGAAATTGGGAAGAATATATTTTCTTGCAGCGTTTAACTTTCAATCACCGGCATGATAGAATTGTGCCTGTTTCTGTACATTGCATTGTTTCAGGCTGGGTATCCGTTGATGCTGGGTATCCGTCTTTACAAGTCTGTTAAGTGGTGTACATGCTTGTACAAGTACAGCTGATAAAAACAATCTTGTAAATAAGGTGAATCAGCGCTCTGCGGTGTTATTTCGCTTTCATGTTGCAATATGTAAATAGTGATCTTGAAGCAAGTTTACAGCCGATATTTTGTCTAAATTCATGATGCATTTGGCCCCATAAACTATTGTTCATGCTTTTGGGCTGTTAATGGCAAATTTTTGAAATCGTTGCAGACCAACTAACTTCGGTTCCTGGCAATGGCACTAAGGAACAGGTACAATCTGAATTCACAAAAATGCGGCTAAGTTATCTTCCACCAATTGTAGCACAGTGGCTCAAATTCAATATTTTGAAAATTTTGTTTGTATATTGGAGGTTTCTTCCAGATTCTTTCTTGGTTTATGTATTATTTGTGTACTATCTTTATGTGGACAAGTGATTGAGATGGTGTTTGGAAGTGGCCCGAATGCACTATCACATTCCTCTCCTGGAGGTGAAGCTTAAGTTTTCTCTAAATATTCAGTTGCATTTTCCTTTATTTAAGGAATAAGACAATTCTGATGGCTAGTGTGTATAGAAAAAAAAATTCTTTGTGCATTAACAATATTGTAGCTGTATCATACACCACCAGAACCTGTGATGCCATTAGAACCTTTGTTTGTCTCATATTAAGGTATTTCGGTAATATTTGTTTTCCACGTGCTTTGTGTGTTAAAATTTTAATTGATACTGTTACTGTGCAGCACTGTGCAAAAATAAAAGTGGGATAATTACTTCAGTGGGTTATTGCTCAATGCAGTGGTGAAAATGCAAGGTAATTTGGCTACCTAGTTATAATTGCCATAAACGCATCCAAATGGGGAGGCGCTACGCATGGGAGCAAACGCATGTCACATCGGCTCTGTCGATTTGTGAATGTTTCCGGAGGTTTTTCGAACTCTACCCTTGAAAGTGGCACACCATCGGACAGATCAAGTCATCGTGAACCCACGGATACCAGCTTTTCGGGTGAGCGTGAGCTTTACGAGCTTTAGGCTCAGAAACTGCAAGAACTATACGAGTGAGCGTCTAGGCCTAACGGTGGTTGGGCCTGGCGCATACCGCGTCTAACTCGAAGACTGAACGAACAGCTGGGATGGATGTAGACGAGGCAGGGACAGGGGAAGCCACGGACCACAGAACTGAACAAACAAGAAGCGTTTCCACGAGTGAAGACGAAGACGCTGACAGCGTTGCAGATGACTGGATTGGAGTTACACAAAAAAAAAAAAAGAGGACGCGCGAGCCAAAACAAGGTGGTGAGAGAAGAGGACGCCCGTTCACCAAGCCCGATGCGCCAAGGCCGCCGAAGCATTGTCAGAAAGGTTCTACGAGTAAGCAAGATGTCCAGACTGCCTAGGGACGATATCAAGGTAATTGTTCGACCGAGGGACGGGCCGAATATAAGGAGCACGTGCGGTGCGAGTCTTGATGAGGCGATACGCAACGGATAAGGAGTGGGCGACGACAAGATGATCACGATCTGCCCAAACCCCACGCAAAACATTTTGGTGATAAGCACACCGGAGGAAAGCACAGCGACGAAAATCGCCAAGATGAAGGTTTTGACTATCAATGGAAAGAGGTACGAAACGAACGCATATGTTTCAGCGCCTGAGAATATGACAAAAGGAATCATACGCAATGTACCTCTTTAATATATTCAAGATGAGCTCGTGGAAGCACTGGTGAACACACGAAACCCCTCTCTAACATATGCGAAGAGGCTCGGTAGTACGACAAACGTGATACTGCTCTATGAAGGAAACCGAGTTCCTTCGTGGGTTTACTTCAACAGCGTTATGATGAGTATTTCTGTACCGGAAACAGATAGACTTCTGCAAGGAATTTGGCAGGCTCGGCCACAAACCTGACGTGTGCCCAAGACCGGACATCAAACTGTGCCCAATTTGTGGGTTAAAGAACCCCATCAATGGACACGAGTGTACGCCTCAGTGCCGAATTTGTAGTGAGGCGCACCCCACGGCTGACCGGATGTGCAAGGCCAAATACAAGGTGCCGCACATAGTGAAGCAGAGAAGGTGGAAGGCCAGGCTCGGAGACTTTCAAGAGCGAACGCCGTCACCATCGGATAGCAATGCTGGTGCTGTGGAAGGAGGCCGCCCTAGTCGCTCGAGATCCAGAACCCACTCGGAACAGGTCATGGGTCGTTCAACCAGATCTGGATCTCCCTCGCCGGTAAAAGGACGGAGCAAAAGTCGTAGTACGAGCAGAAGGCGGACTTGGAGCAGAAGCCGCAGCGAGAACTGACACCACCCCCTACAAGACATAGGAAAGGCCACACCTGGCGGGAAACAGAAAGTCACGGGAACAAAGGCGGACTCCGCACAGGGGCACTCTCTCTCCAGCCGCCCGCGGGCATCCGCCGACCCCGGCCTGGCAGCGAGGATGGAGAACATGGTGAAAGAAAATAGGGAGCTTAGACAACAGTTGGCCAAGGCCAGAAAGCAGAATGAAAAATCAACGCAAAAAATTGAGGAGCTATAACAGACACTGAACGAAATCCTCAAGTGAATGGGAGGACACCCCGCAAAGACCCCATCCTCTGGTGCCTCCTCGTCCCATGGAGCTGCCGATGAACGCGACACAACTTCAGCAGTAGGAGACAGGGACACGGACGTGGGCTGTGGAGGTGTATATGAAGCGCCGGTGGCGGTGGGCTTTAAGCGTAAAAGCCCAAGCGATTCTCAACATTTTAAAGGCGCTGAAAATCACACGCACGAACTGAAGCGGGCACGACCGGCAGGCCGAAAGATAGACGTAATCGAAGAAATGGTAGACAAACTAACCAAAAAGACACAGCGATCGTTTGAGACGCTCCTCATTCGGCTGAACGAGTCTGACGTCGAAAGGAACGCACAGTATGCCGCGGTCAATAACCAACTTGCGGCCGTGAATAAGCGCATCGAATATCTGAAACGCGGGACGGCTCAGTTGCAGCAACAGGGACAAGGCCACGACGAATTGGAAGGGGACGCATCGACCATTCTCAACAGAAGCAGCAATGTCAACACCACCCACACTGAAAAAGGAGGGACGCACGGACAGTCGCGTTTCCCCAACGCCTTTAAATAGCAGCCATGGCTGCGTCCCGCAAGTTTATCGGAAGACGCACCGTTTGGCAATGGAACTGTAGGGGCTTCAAAAACAAAAAAGCTACAATGGTGCAATATATGAAAACTCTCTCGAAAAGCAAACTTCCTGACGTGATTGCTTTGCAAGAACCCTTCGACCGAGCTCAGCTACCAGGCAATGTGGCATGTGGCTCTCCGTGTGAATGCACGCGGAAGGACATAAAGGTGTGTACCCTAGTTAAGAGAGGGACGGCCTTTATCGACCATTCACTTGATATCAGCGAGGAGTCGGACATAGACCACAACCTGATTGAGGTCATGCCCGGCATTGGAAACCGGAAGAACGGCCTATTCGTGCTTAACGTGTACATCCCCCCTTCAAAAAGGGGCCTCACGTACAACTTTGGCGCTTTTTTTAGCGAAGCGATGGCGAAGGCCGCCTCTAGTTCCTTCTTAATCTGCGGAGACTTCAATGCACCGCACACGCAATGGGGATATGGAGCCGACTCGCCCAAAAGGAAGAGGCTAGCCGAACTGATGGACGAGCTTGGCTTGGTTCTACTCAATGAACTGGCATCGCACACACGGATTGGACAGGGCGCGTGTCGCGACACGTCCCCTGATCTCTCCATTTGGTCAGACGCGGGCGCGATCACCTGGTCGAACACCTTTGAGGATCTGGGGAGCGACCACAGAGTCCTGTGCATGACAGTGGGAGAGGATAGAGGCAAAACGGACGGCCGCCAAAAAGCTAGATTCGTGGACTGAGACAAGTTTCGAGAGCAAAGAGAACAAGAGAAGCAGGAAGGGCCGATCGAGGATATCGGAGAATGGTGCAGGAAACTACTCGCGGACGTAGAAAAAGCAACAAAATAAATAAAATGGCCAGACAGGCGAAAAGAGCCTGAAAGTGGTGACAGGCCCTGCCTGCGGAAACGTCGATGACAGCATTCCCGAGCCGTCCAGGGTGGACCGCCGGCTTGCGCATCTTGTAGAGGCCAAGAAATCTATGCAGCGAAGAGCGAGTCAGCAGAAAATGAACAGGAAGATACGCAAGAAGATCGCCGAGATCAACCAAGAGATTAAGGCCCACTGCGTTCGACTGTGCGAACAGGAATGGTAGGAGCTGTGCGATATAATGAACGGAAACATGAGTGCAGGGCGCACATGGAAGATTCTCAGGCACCTGCTGGATCCAACCAGCATGAGAACGGCGACTTGTGTCCAGATAGCCAAGCTGCGACACAAGTACAAAGACAACGCGCAGGCCTTCGTGGAGGAGATCATCCAGACGCACCTCACTCGCCTGGCAGGTGAGAGTCACATGGAATACTGTGGGGCTCCCAACGAGAAACTAGACGCAAAATTTTTCATGCAGGAAATTAGCGCAGTCCTCCAGCAACTGAAGACTAAATCGGCACCCGGTTCTGACAAGATCACCAACCGAATTCTGAGGAACCTGAATGATGACGCCATCGAGAAACTACATCAGTATATCAACACATGCTGGAAGGAAGGCCGTATTCCACAAGAATGAAAGACAGCGGATGTCATACTAATACCCAAGCCAGGTAAACCGCTTGAGGTTCGAAATATGAGGCCGATATCTCTGACATCCTGCGTCGAGAAAGTCATGGAGCACGCCTGCCTCAACAGGGTGACAACGATTCTCGAGAAGCGGGATGCTTTCGGCACTCACATCATCGGCTTCCGCAGAGGACTTTTGAAGCAGGATGCTATGCTGCAAATCAAGGAACAGGTCATTAACGCACCAAGCACGCACGTGCACGCCCTGCTCTGGTTAGACCTCAAAAGCGCCTTCGATACAGTACAACATGCTGCCATTTTGAACAAGATCAGCCAACTAGGTCTTGGTTCAAGGTTCTACCGGTACGTCAGTAGCTTCCTGACAGGACGCAAGGCGACGGTGAAGGTCGACGGTGCCCCACCAAGAACAGTTGACATAGGGGGTGCGGGTACGCCACAGGGCTCGGTGCTCTCTCCCATGCTTTTCAATCTCATCATGATCGGACTACCGGAGTGTCTCGACGCAATAGAGGGCATCAATCACACGATCTACGCAGACGACATGACCGTGTGGACCACAGCGAATACGAGCGTTGGTGAAATGCAAGAGAGAATGCAGCAGGCCGTCCGGGCCATGGAGCGGCACCTTGAAGGCACGGGACTCGTCTGCTCTCCCGATAAATCGGAAATACTCCTGCATAGACCACTCAAGAAAGGACCTCACCCGCAGGCTGTACTGGACGCCCGTCGCTTGGGCATCCGTGTCATGACGAAGGAGGGGACCCAAATACCAACGGTGTCCAAAATACGAGTGCTCGGCCTGTGGTTGGAAGAGAACGGTGCGAACCACGAGCTGGTAGCACGACTGCAAAAGAAAGTGGCCGCCGCAACGCACCTTGTGCGTCGGGTAGCGAAAAAAAGAAAAGGGCTAAAGGAACACAACGTGACGAAGTTAATACATGCGTATGCGCTGAGCCACATAGCGTATGTTGCCGCGTCTGCCGACTTGAACAGAAGCGAAACCGAGAAGCTGAACGCGGCGATTCGTCGAGCATTCAAGGTAGCCCTGGGTGTGCCCCAGTACAGGAAAACCCGCCGGCTTCTGGAGCTGGGTGTGCACAACACCCTCGACGAGATAGCAGAAGCGCTGAGGATCGCGGAGCTCGAGAGGTTGTCTGGCAGAAGAACGGGAAGACGCATTCTCGATCTGCTCGGGATTCGATATCACGAGGCGCGTGGACTGAAGGAAGCATTGCTACCGGAAGTCAGGAATGCCATACTGACAGAAAACATCCCCAGGAACATGCACCCCGTTCACGACTTGCAACGACGCAAATGCCGAGCTGCAGCAATCCTGAAGGCGCATGGAAGCTAAGAGGATGCCCTCTTCGTCGATGCGGCCAGGTATCCACTGTCAGCCGGCGGCGGCGATGGGGGACGCTCGGAACCCCCCCCGCTACCCGTGAACGAGCGAGGCGAAGTCTAGGCGCTAACACTACCACCACTGCTACTGCTACGAGAACAACGACTGCAGCGACAGCGACAACATCAACATCGAGTCCGATCAGCGGCGGCGGGACCTGCTTTCTCTATGGCGGTCCTGGACACAACAGGAAAGGTTCGGGTCACGGCATCAGCACGGCTGCCATCATCCGAAGCTGCAGGAGAAACGGCCATAGCTTTAGCGGTACTCCACAGCGGTGCAGACGACAGCCTGATTATTAGAGATTCTAAACCAGCGATTCGGATCTATATTAAAGGCTGGGTGTCCGAGAAGGAGGCACGCATGCTTAACGCCAGAGCTGGGGACTTCGCTTCAGGCAAGATTACTGACAAGGCCCTCAAGTGGTTTCCCGCTCACATGGGGGACAGTGGAACTATCAACAACAACAGCCGTAAAACTAGCAGCAACAACGCCAACAGCCAAAGACTAGCCGGCATCCCACCCAACCGTAACGAGCGCGCCCACCTCGTCGCGAGGCAACTTACCTGCCGCGACGCAGCCACCCAGGGAGCAGCCGCCACCGTGGTTGGGAGGAGCTCCGGCCGAGGCACGGTAGTGGCCACAGGCACTAGCGATGCCGAAATTACCCCCCCCCCCCCAATCACGTCCGTTGCTGCAGCAACTGAAATTGGTGCAGAAGAGACGATACAACAGAGGTGCGCCGACTGCTATGGAGAAGAATTTCCTGCCACATACCACGACGTGCTTGCGCACTATAGGAAAGACCGGAAGAAATTTCCGCAACCCCACGTGCGCCTGGACAGGTCGCAGGCGGTGGACCTGAGAAGGCTGCAGACGGGCACGTTCACCAACCCCTATCATCTGCACCGCTTATGGCCCACGCTGCACCCGTCGCCTGGCTGTCCGTGGTGCACGCACGAACGGGCCATAATGGCACATATACTTTGGCAATGCAAAAGAGATGAAGATAGGCCACGAGAAAGGATGACGTCAACTGAGGGACCCACCGAAATGGGGCACCTTGCTGAGCGATGGCAAGCCGCCCTTCTCAGCAAGGCCCTCGAAGACCAGGTGTGGGCCGTCCAGCGGGCCAGCGCCGTCGCCGAGGACCTCAAAAGATGTTCCTCGAACGATGTTTCCTTGGCAGCCTAGCCCCGGGCACAGCAACAACCGTTGCGTAAATAAAGTTTATTCAACTCAACTCAGCATCCAAATCTGGTCTCCTTGCTTTGGTAGGAGTTTTTAGTTCTAATAAAGTATTAATTTGCACTAATTCATTTATGGACACTATGAAGCAAAGGATTACAAGACATTGGTTTTATAACAAACTAAAATAATAGTCATCATCATCATCGGCCTGACGACACCCACTGCAGGGCAAAGGCCTCTCCCATGATCCGCCAATCAACCCGGTCTTGTGCTTTTCGTTGCCACGTTATACCTGCGAGCTTTTTTTATGTCATCAACCCACCTAACTTTCTGTCTCCCCTGCGTTCATTTGCCTTCTCTGGGAATCCAGTCAGTTACCTTTAATGATCAGCGTTTTTTCTGCCTATGTGCTACGTGCCCGGCCCACGTCTATTTCTTCTTCTTTATTTAAATTATGATATCCTTAACCCTGGTTTGTTCCCTGAATTCATAGTGTTACTGTTTAATACTTGGTATTTATTAGTAATGTGAGTCGAGTTAGTTGGTGCAAATTGATTTCAGACATAAATAATTAGCAAGAAAAGGACAAATGGCTGGGCAGAGAAATCAGACAATACATGGTAAGTACACACACACACACAGACATTACCACCTCAGCTGGTGTTTTGTTTGCCATCTATTTTGTTCTTTTTGTACCCATTAGTTATTGCTTATAATGTAGCTGATGGCTGAACGGGTTGCATTGCCATCTACAAGCTGGAACATTCATTTGAAGGCACCGTTATCTGACACAGTTACTGAGATTACAGCTTTCTTGAAAATTTTGCATGCCATTATATTCTGGGTTTGCATGTGCAGAGAGATAGAAACTTGCATGAAATGTACGTTCTGGGTTTGTCCTGTGGTATGTTGTTTGGGGAAGGCAATGTTATGTACAAAGGTGTCCACATCTAAAGTGATCACCTTGTTATTTGTTCACTTGTTAGCACACCTCATGGATGCTATGTTTAATACATAATTTGGAAAATTATTATTGTCATTATCGACACTATGATGATGAACATTTTAATGAAATATAATAAATGTTACAGTTTTATTGGCTATTTATTAGCTATAAAGACGTGTTATCCTTAGATGTGGTCAACTCTGTACTTCACTTATAAGAGCAGTCATAGGCGTGCGCATGGGGGGGTGGGAGCAGTCACCTTAGAGGGCGGGGGGGGGGGGGCACAAAATGCATTTCATACATTCACTTGATAAGGAGGGGGGGACAAAATCTGGTCTATAAATTAACATAATGGGGAGGGGGCACAAAATCAGGCCTATTCATTGATGTAATAGGGAGGGGGGACGTTGTGATAAGCCTTCGTCCCCCCATGATGGGGTAACCCTGCGCACTCCTGTGAAAGCAGCAATCCTTCTTGATTGCTTAGCACCGCAGTCCTGTTAATTGTAGTGCGTGATGCACAGTTTCCGTTGCCTTCCTATACTCCCTACCATTTCGCAGATTGCTCCACTTTGGCACCCGAGGATCCGTACCGTTTGCTCGTGTACGCACAGGGCAGACTGCAGTCCTGCCTGCAGTGTAACTATGTGACCAAGCACAGGAATCGCATGAGAGTACACCTCCGCATTCACACGGGCGAGCGCCCCTTCCAGTGTCACCTGTGTCCGGCCACGTTTCACGAGAGGTCCAAACTCGTGGTCCACGTGCGGAGCCACACCGGGGAGCGTCCCTTTCCCTGCGACTTCTGCTATGCATCCTTTACGCAGCACTCTCGCCTTGTTGTGCACATGCGCACCCACACCGGGGAGAATCCGTTTAGCTGTTCCCACTGCTACGTGTCCTTCTCGAAAAAGAGCAACCTCAAGCGCCATATGCACGCCCACACAGGAGAACTCCCTTATTCCTGTGTTCACTGCAGAGCATCCTTTTCACGAACAGACAGCCTCAAAGACCACATTTCTCGTCGTCATGCAAAGCAGCAGTGAAGTAAGGGTGTACATACTTTTTTGTGCGTGTGTGGTGTGAAACGGACTGAATAATTTATACTCTTGAAGGTTATCCCTCAAATTCATCAAACAGCTTCTAGCTTTCTGAAAAGCTCAAAGTTTAACAGTATCTCGTACGTTCCATAGTCATGAAAAAAAGCCCCAAAGGTGTGGGGCACGCAAACGTATTTTTTTTTGTGAAAGTAACCAAAGTGGTAGTTGATGAAATAATTTGTTACTGTAAAAGGTAAACCCTCAAATATATTAAACAGCTTCTAAATTCCGTAGAACTTCCTCTTCAGTAATATTTTGCATATCTCGTCATCGTGCTAAGGAGAACTAAAGATCAAGTGTGTGCATACCTTTGTTTTGTGTGTTTGTAAATAAATGGAGGGGTAACTGATTCAATTTTGACATTGGAAGGTTACACCAAAAATGTATCAAACAGCTTCATGCTTTTTTACAAATGCAGTCTTTTTGCGTGTCCCATGGTGATATAAGAGAGGCTTAAATGTCAGGGGTGTACAGAATTTTTTTATGGCAGGATGAGAAAAAGTACTAACAACTTGTGGTTGAAAGTAACTTCTAAAGTGCATCAAACAGCTCTCAGCCTCCTTACACAATCAATCTTGTACAGCTTTTTTTTTTTGCTTAAAGGAAAATTTGCATCGTTTATAAAGTTTTCATTAAAAGTACCTCTAAGTGACTTCAGAGCTATGCCAGGATTTCAAACGTTTGAAGTGCCCTAACTACGAAGTTGGCTACGTCAACATGCACAGCGATGTTACACATTTTATATGTCATTAATTTGGAAAATTGAAGCAGCTGTGCGCTTGAGATTTAGAGCTCGAAATCGCAGGTGTGAAAACATCTTGGTGTGTCCTCTGTGTGTTTCATTTCTATAGTCACTTGCTATCAATTCTCAATGAATTTTTGTCGTTTTTTGGGAATATATCATATGTAATACATGAGTTGTGTTCTTTTCCTTGTACTACATGTGTCTGCAGTTGTTTTCTAAAAGTGGACATTATTAAACATAACTTACATTAACGTCACTGCTGTGGCTATCTTCTTGTGCCAGCTAGTTAACATGCTGTATGAACTCTTGCTCTACATAGTAAGAAAACAGCGCGAAAACAATGAGAGACGGAAGAAATAGAGCGCTGAAAACCATGGACAGTTTTCAGGACAGCGATGTCCTGTTCCATCTGTCGTTTCCTTGTTGTTTTCGTGCCGTTTTTAGTTGTTTTTTTATTGTGAATGTGTACCAACCCGCACTTCTCTTGCTCTGGACCGCGTTGAGCAAGCAACTGTGACATCAGATTAGCGCTGGTGCCCCCCCCCCTTCTTCCAATTGTTTGTGTTGCCTCCAGGCACGGCTGGAACAGGAGAAAGGTGGGAGAACACAAAAGAATGAGGGGACTGAATGTCTGTATGTCCTCCCCTGCACTTGCACTCCAATGAGATGAAAAGTCATGGTGGCCGCCATCTTAAGGTACCCTGAGCAGAGGATCTGTCCGTGACGACACGTGCAAGTTATGTGTGAAGTTTTAACAACAGAGCTGAGTTAGGTGACGTCCACAAAAACACAGAAGGCACAAAAGAAAGTGAGGTGACAGTCGAGGGGGAGAATGCAGAGGGGTGAGGAAGTAGAGCTTGGGGTAGAAGCGTAGGAAAGAGCAAAGCCTACTAATAGCATGACGATAGTTATAGCGTGAGAACCAAACGACGACACAGAGAGAAGGACACGAAAGACACGAACACGAAAGTTCTTGTCTCTGTGTCGTCGTTTTGTTCTCGCGCTATAACTATCGTCATGCCTTACCAACTAGCCCAAGCAACCACACTTCTAACCTACTATTAAAAGGAGCGCTGATGCAAGGAACCGGGAAGTAGGAAAGAAGATGAGAAGCAGAGAAAAGAAATAAAGGAGACAGCAGCAGATATAAACAAGTAGAGAAAGATGAGTTCAATTTTGCTTTTTTTTAATACATTTATTTAAAAAAAGTGGAGAGATATAAGTACAATGTCGCTTGACTGGTAGGCTAATGAAAGCCGCCTACTTCGTCTGTTCTTGCAAGTTTGGTGCCATGAGTGCAAAGCTTCCGCGCACGCTGGCAGTCCACACTGCTGCCGCGCGCTTCTACCGTGAGCATGCCACAGCCGGCTCTGCAGTTTTATTTGCCTTTTATTTGTTCCAACTCAAGTGCCACACCAACATCTTAACAGCTTGTGAGCAGGTTGTGTGGTCTGAAGCAACATTCCACCGAGCTGTTTCTAGCGAAGTTTGTTCTTCAAATGCAAGCCAGAGAAAAAAAAAATGCTTGCCTGCATATGTCGTGGAAAAAATTCAACAAAAGCTTCACAGCTACACGTAGACGAACCATTGTTCGTCGGTCGGCTTACCGAACAACGCTCGAAGGGCTAACAGTACTTCACCGCCCTGGTCGATCCACAAGTTCTTTAGAATAAGAGGAATTTGTGAGTCGGAATGTCGTAAAGAACAGCAGAAAATACCTCGCTTCGAAACAGTAGTGCCCACTCACATTCTTGTAAGCCAGGGGTCGGGCACCACGTTTGTGACTGTGGCAACGAGGTCAACGTTAAGTTGTAGAGAACAAGGAACAATGGTGTGCGATCTTCCTGCACGTGGGCCCTACCAGCTCATTTCATTGGGCGAGCCATCCGACGCCATTGGGTGAGTGAAATGTGGTCAACTGACCCTGCGAAAATCAAGTTGAATATAGGAATTTATTTTTGTATTTAGAATTTTATAAACTTCATTGATTGATATGTGCGGTTTAACGTCCCAAAACCACTATATGATTCTGAGCGACACCGTAGTGGAGGACTGCAAAAATTTCAGCCACCTGGGGTTCTTTAACGTTTATCCAAATCTGAGCATAGGTACGGGCCTACAGTATTTTGGTTTCCATCGAAAATGCAGCCGCCGCAGCCGGGATTCAATCTCGCGACCTGCGGGCCAGCAACCGTACCTTAGCCACTAGACGATAGCGGCGGGGCGAATTTTTTTTTAATCGAATAACTTGGGACTGCGTGCTGTTATTGCTGCATATACGTATGTACGTCAGTCTAGACAACCCACGAAAAAAAAAAATGGGGCGTTAAATAGTGTTGGAGCTCCCATTAACAAAACTACGAATGTGAATTAATTTCATAACAGTGATTACTGCCGTAGCAAATGCCTGTCGCCACAGAAAGAACAATGCCGAACATGAGCGAAGAGTTCGCAATTTCTCGGAGGGGGCGGGTTGCCCAACTTGATCTTCCCCATTTCTTTCTCTCTCTCACTAACTATATATAGTTAGTGAGAGAAAAACTTATCGAAAGTTTTAAGATGACAGTACACAAATGTATATTTATATATAAAAAGCTCGCTTTTTTATATGGACGCGTACATCATGTACTCATTTTGCAAGAGAGCCGTGCAAATGCCGCAATTTTCGTCATCACGTGACTTCGTCTTAGATACGACCATGGCGCCAAACTTCCTATTTGTCACTGCCTCATGATTTGAATTTTGTAAGCCTGAATGGAAAAGGAGCGGGCACAAACAGTTCCCTGCGAAATAACTGAAAGACAGGCCAACAGCCCGTTCGCAATTAAGAGATATGCCGAACCAGCGCCAGGTTTTTTCCTTTTTTTTGAGGGGGGGATGTAGAGTGCCTCGAACGAGCGCATTGAGGCACTCATATCAAGCAGCCCGGAAAAATCCCTTCTGTACTCTCCGCCTGAGTTGTCGGAGGTGACAGGCGTCGCAGTTACCGTGACATTTTAGAGATTTTCAGACAGATTTGTTCGAATACCCTGCGAGTGTAAAAGAATATATATAAATACTGGCTCGTAACGCCTTTTCCTACTTCGAAATAAAATTATGAGAGAAGTTCGCAACGATGTGCCATTTTGCACTGTTTAAACAGCGCGCGTCGACGCGTTGACTGAAACAGACTAGTTCTCGTTTCGCTTTCCGTAAAAACGCATTTTTTTCCCATTTTATTTGCAAGCTGATAAGTGTTCAATAACTAAACTGCGCCGTACTGACTTCTACGTCATTGTTGTTGTTTGAATACTACTCAACGCGTTTCTAGAGTTGCTTTCACAAACTTTCTCTGCGCTGGTTGCACTTGCGAACGACCACGCAGCTGGCCGCTTTTCTCTGCCATGCTAAAAAAAAAACAAAACATGCGCGATCGAAAAATTTATATTTCGATCAGGACCCACGAGTACCGAAAGTTATCTTTGACGCAGGTGCATGCAAGTGGAGAGTTTTCAGAGTAGTTGGCACTTGCGCGTGTTCACGTTCAAATGCTTGATCGCGTGTAATTTTACTTGAACAGCATGAAAATAAACAGGTCACCGATAGCAGACCTTCCCAGAGTCCTAACTCAGAGAATTCCGAAACTGACAATAAAGGCGCGCCGTTGCTGAGCGACGCGGAATAGTTTACCAATCATTACCAATGAACGTGGTTGTCTTTTCCGCCGGCAGGTGGCCAGTGCACGGCTTCCAAAATTTCATGCAGCAGCGTCTATGACGTGAAATTCCGTCTTTGTGAGTAGCCGATATTTCTTTTTTCCTAAATTTGCTCGTTTCGCCCGCGTTGTTGTTTTCGCACGCCACGTACAGTAAATACTGGCGCCGACACGACAAATTACGATGCGTGTCCGGCGTTCTAACCGTCGATTCCGGTCGAAAATGCGCCGGTCGGCGCCAATGCACGCTGAACCACGTTAGGCCTAACGTTTATGGTGGCGGCGGGAGCTCTTGTTATACTTTTTGTTCTTGAACGCGATGACGGCTGGTTTGGTTAGTCCAGCGAACGCTGGCGCGCACCAGGGTTTTGCTTATCTAACGTCGACTGCTTGGGAAACGTTCTTGCGTCGCGTCGTCCTAACATTTGTGCTGCCAACCGGCATCCATGCAATGAACACGCCTGGCTTCTGGCCTACGCTGTGCTGCGCGCGTTTTTATGCCGGTTTCTCGCGTACTGCGCCGGCGTGTTTGTGTATTTTTGTTTCGTTGGATCGCTCAGTCTGGACTGTCTTGGGTGGGGCTGCTATAAGGAGACAGCGGTGCGTTCGTAGCGTGTGACGTTCGTATTTGTTAACGATAATTTCGTGACGCCTTCGTTCTCAAAATGACGCCGAGGGACTCGCGTGTAGCGTTAACCACCCGCTCTTTATTCGATCGCCCCCTAGCCAGGTGCGCATGCGTCGGCTGTGCGGTGCCATTAGCCTTTCACCGCTCTTTTCTCGTAACAGTGACCTCAAGAGCTGGCACGTTTTCTTTTGTTTTTTAATGCGTACTTCCCGCCACTCGCGTTCCCCCCCACCCACTATCTCTAGAAGTCGTGTAATGAAGTTTATTTGCTTGTCCTTATCAGTGTTTCTAGAGCAGAAATTTTCTCGTAACTTTCGTTGAGAAGTGTGTTTTTCTTGTACTGTGGTGATTTCATTGGTGTTTAACATATGTGCTTTTTTTTTGTTCTTCTAGTAACGCACATTGAGGGCGTCTTTTTGTAAGACATTTTTTTTCTATATTCTTTTTATTCTGTAACTTTTTCGCAGTATTGCATTCCACTATTGTTTTCTGCCTCCCAGAAGAGTCCTCTCGCACGATAACGGAGTTCATAACCAAATAATGCAACTTGCAAAAGACTTTGAGTTTTCCTTTCAAAGTAGTGATGAACTGACCTCCATGTTGGGTATCCTTTCAGGGTCGACCAGTATTTGAAGCTGTTGTCAAATAATTTCAATTGCTCCATATTTTCTGTCAAATAATTTCGGGCAGTTGGACACAAACACAATTAAAAAGTGCTGTTGCTCCGATGTTACAAAAGATTAGTGTCTTTCAGATGAACTAGCAATATTGCAACACTCGTCACTCAGCGTGGTTTGTAAATCATCGTTAGTGGGCACTAAACTTCGGGAAGACACAAGAATAGTAGGTGAATGTTGGAAATGTCGTAATTTAACATAGCGTTTGCAAAATGTGGATATAAAGGACTGCCATTTCTGGCAGTACGTTATTTCAAGCTGTGCCTCGAAGGAGTACCAACACAAGATAAGTTGCCGTGACATATTTGTGTACACTGTCCTTTATGAATGGGAACACGTGAGCGCGTGGCCTGCACTCTATGGCGGCTGCCTACAGGATCATCATCAAGCAACAGTAAAAGACGTTGGCTTTTGGCGTCATCTATTGGCAAGCAAAACAACATGTTATAGCTGCTGGACAAGCGTTGAAAGATACTGCAGGCAGCCATTGTAGAGAGCAGGTCACGCGATCACATAAAGAACGATAGTGTACTTCCCCTAAATCTTTAACATGAGTGCACAAGCAGCAGTTTATTCTGTGCGTTTATCTCATGTGACTCAGCTGTAGAGGTCCTGCGACGCTTTTTCGTCTGCATTCTGTAGCGCTGGAGTTTGTATACCCCCGCATGTCGAGATGAATGCAAAAAGAATTATCGAATTCTGTACTCTGTAACGGAAGTTATTATCCTTCAAACTTCAATACGTTAGTAGACGAGAAAAAACATTCCCTTTCTCATTTAACTCTCCCACTGATGTCAAGGGCAGTTTCCAATAACCGCGAGTTCTTACAAAGACGTACCAAATCACTCTCCTTGTGGTAGCCGTTGTGCATCGTCCCTAGTGTCCTTTCGCAATTGTCTTCACATTTTCATATTTAAAAACGAAAACCCTTTTGTATATGAGCAAGTATAAAGAGCGCTTTCATAATATTTAGTACTCAATAGTCTTGCCTATCTAGATCTGTATGAATAATACGCACAAATTGTTGGGTCAAACTGATCAAAACGCATGGCCTATGTTTTCATTCACACGTGGTCAAGTGTCACTTCTGATTACAGAAGCAGGTGTTGTCTGTAGCTTTATTCCGAAAATAGTGCAGCTTCTCTGTAGGAAATAAAATTACAACAGCTTTGCTTTTGAGTTGCCACTCACACAACGATATCGGTGCATTCAGCAATTTGAGAAGTGATGAAAACAACACAATTCGTGCCACTGGGCCCCATTAAATTTGCACGGGAAAGGGGGGGGGGGCTAGTACACGCCTACTAAAAAGTGGCACTTGCTAACAAATCGCTGCAGCGCACATATGGCCTCAAACATGTTCAAACGGAGCCTTTTGAAGTAAGTTCTGTGCATCCAAGTGCGAAGTGGTGCACTTTGCAACTTCCTCATGTTTGTAATGTTAACCACCACCTTTTGCACAAGTTTTTTTGCTGCCATTCTCTGCATGTGCGGCTATTTTGTTTTTAGTTACACGACCAGACGTACTTGCAACAAAACCTGAACCCACCCATCTCTCTGCACTACTTGAAACCGAAAGTGCGAGTTGGTGCTCACATTTCTTCACATAATTAGCCTTTGCGTATTCGAGCAGGCGAGGTTTACAGCTGTGATAAACAGGCCATGAGGTCCCAAAAAACAGGACTTCAAATTTTAGTGTCAGTGCGCATTTACTGTGTGATGTCAACTTGCATATGAAGAGCAAAGTTTTGCTCATTGTTAATTGCTCATTTTGCTCATTGTTAGTATGGGTTCATTCACGTTTATTCCTCCTAGGTAGCACGGAAGAAATAGTTGTCTGATTTGATTCTGGATAAGGGAGTACAGAAAGTGTCCGCTCAGTAGCGTTATGCAATTGGCCAAGTCATCTTTGCAGTGGTGGTTTTGTGTTGAGGGGTGAGCTTGATTAGGCAGTCATAGTAATGGTATTTTTGGCCAGCAATGTTTTGCGATGCATGAAGTGGATTCCGTGTGAGAGAGGACTCTAGGGAGGATTTGCTGATGTAGAAGTGCTGCTTTGTTGGGCTGTCGTGGTCGTTAGATTTTGTGAGGGGCCCCTCTTGTTTGCTTGCTGGCGCATTCTGCATGGCGGATAGAAGCAGTGTTGTTTTTTAAGTCCAGCCAAGTAACTTTTGCCCCATATTCGTGTGGCACAGTTGAAAACACTGCTTATCATGTCACGTCTGAATGTTTCAGTGGCAAAATGAATGCTGTAGGAAGTTTGGCAATAGTGGTAATGCAGCTTTGCCTAGTTGACTAGCATGGTGATGATGGCAACTGCCCACTGTAGGGATGTTAAGAGTTCCCGAAGCGTGGTCAGGAGGTAGAATTGCTAAAACTCACAAGTTTTCAATGTGACCGAATGCTGAGAGAAGCGGACATTGTTCAACACAGTTTGTTGCTGTTGGACCCACAAGTTGCTGGTAAATGAGGCTTCACAACGAATCAATTGCTGCCTCTTGTATTGCTAATGATTGTAAAGCATAGGCTCGATTTTGAAACTGTCCGTAACTCGGTGTAGCTGTGTTGTCACAGTCTTCGAGCATTACTAGTGTAAAGTGTAAAGCCAAATCACTACTAGTGTAAAGCCAAATCACTATAGCGTTGGACATGCACCAGAAATACAAGTATAAGTTCGTAGCATCTTTATCTGCAGTTTTGTGCTGTTTGCTTGCCCACATGAAGGTCACTGCTGATAGTATCCATGAGCGCATGTGATATGTAATGCTGCCTAGTCATGAAATATAAGTTAAGCTCTTTTTTTTTTCTTTTCCCTTGCCTTGGCAGTTGTGAGGTCACTGTGCTAAGCTGTACAGGAAAATTGCGTGTGGATTTTGTATAGGAAGGCTCCATATTGTGAAGTCAGAAAAAAAAACTGTGGTGCATTGTACAAAAATGCTAATACTTATCCAAAGGCTGTGCTTTCCTGTCATTCCCATGCTGGTGATGTGAATAAGGTGCTCATTTGCTCTAATAAATTGGGTTGACTAAAGCATAAATGCAGAAAACTGTAGCAAAAATGATCTTTAAATATCAACCCAGCATAGTGTACATAGTTTCGCTAATTGTAGATTGTAGGCTAATATCAATGGAAATATTGGTTGTTGTGGTAGTACTCATAATATCGTCATTACTGTTGTGAGGAAGGAAAAAAAAGATTGTTGCAAAAAAAATGATTCAGTAATGGGTGTGTCATGTTGCTATGTCATATTTATTGAAGTTGCTTTTTCAGTATGCTGTGCTCTTTTATTTTGCGTAGAGTATACACTCGAAAAGTTATGCGTGTCATTACATGTCCAGTGCCAGTGCTATTTTTTACCCGATATTATTGCACTTGAAGATGTGGATACTGTACTGTTTCATATGGGGTAGGCGGATTGCTATGGAAATAGTAAATGTAGTGGTGTTCTAGAATAGTCACTTACCTTGTTTCAAAGCACAGTAGTTCTGATCTGTGGCACTTTTGATGAAGTATATAGGTCATACAATTTGCATATGCATGGTTGCAAATGTTGTGTTTATTGGTACAGGCCGTTCTGTGCACTTGTTGTGGTGCCCTCTGGCCAATAGTTTTGAAAAAGGTCGTGAAATTGGGAGCATTGGGAATTCTACATTATTTCAACATTTCCATGGTGTTTTTTTTTTTTTTTTTCATTCCTGTTACAATGTGGGAGGGGCCCGCAGTCTTGCTCCCTATAAAACAAGGGGAAGATTTTTCTGGACCCGAATTGATGTTAGTATCTTTCACTGGGAAGCACTAAATGTTAGAAATGGTTGTGATGCTACGACTGCGCCAATTGCACCAAATTGTTCGACTGCTACACCCTGCTACATTTCCTCAAAATTTGGCGAGTGTGCGTCGAACGTGCGCCAAATGTTATGCCCGTTAAAGTGGCGACATCGTGGCACCTGAGTAAGACGCAACTCGAGCCAAACCAAGCCTGACTGGGTTAAATCTCAATTTGGGATTGCGTTAATGTCCAATTTTTCAGACTTCCTAGGTTCTGCGAAATTGTCCGAAAAAAATATTAGTACCTTTTTATTCCGCTCCAGTAATTTAATTGCTACAGCCGCGTCTGAAATAGCTTCAATGCCCCCAGGGTACATTTATCAGGCATTTTAGTGCACGCTCAGGTTCTCGTAAATGCATTCAGGACCTGTCGATGTCCATCTGCAAATTTGTGTCTCGTGATGAGCGCTGTCGATACCAGTAAAGCGTGAAATAAATTGCGGCTTCATCATTTGGGAGCATGTGGAAACGATGACTCTGTGGCAGAAGAGAGGAATACTAGTCCGGACCTCCGGGATGCGTGTGTGCACTTAGAAGCTGCGCCACTGTGCGAAAATGTCCGACGAGGCGTAGCATTTGCTGTCGCACGAGACCAATCATTTCCTATAGTTGCGTGCAGCACATCACGAACAGAGCTGATGCCGCTCCTACCGGGGCGCTTCCGTACGCACGTGTTTTGTTGTGGAAATGCCCATTTCGCTCCTGATCACACACACACGTCTGTGCGGCGCACTGAGTCGACTCGCACAGAAAGGTACTGTGGACGGCTGCGTGGCGTGTGTGGGTGATTAAGACCAACGTTACTAGAACCAGGTCAGTTTCGGAGCTCCCCGTAGGCGCGCGCTCTCTGAAGTGGCCGTGGTGGCCGACGCGAGAACTAGTGGCGCTACTGTGCCATTTTGCTTCAAGCCGTGCGCGTCGCCTGCTGCAGCGCGAGTGATTCACGTTCTCGTCGCAGCTCTCGTCAGTCCGTGATAACCGAGATTCACCAGACACTTGAGCGGTAAACTCAACCACTTCAAAAACGAAAATTTGTAAAACATCTGTTTCATTATCACCACTAAATGTAGGGAGCCTTTCCAATCGGGGAAACTAATTATTATTTATTTCTTTACTTATTTATTTACAAACAGTGCCTGGAACGCTGTTTTTAGGCGGAATCGGCTGTGCCCGAAAAGCTTGTGTTGGGCGCTAGTTCGCAATACATTATAAAAATAGAGTGCGCGAAACACAAGACGCCAGAATAGAAGTACACAGGACCAGTTGTTAGTATGCGATCGTCCTTCTATATTGGTGGCTCATCTTAAGCGTAGTTTATTTTGTAATCAGCTGTGCATCTTTCATGTTCTTTCCAGTGTTCGTCGGCCTGTGAAATTTCCCAGCCAAATGTCGACTGCACTATAATGAAAATGCTGTTTAGAAATACAGTTCGCTCAAGGGGGCATTTTCTTATATTGTGTAGTTAGGAGCCATCTTTCTCGCGAGCGAATTCTCTCATGGGGGTATAAAAAAATTGTAGTTATCATGCCAACTCTCGCGCGAAAGATGGCTTAAGTATTAGCCATCTTTCTCGAATAATTTCGCTGGGTTATTGCCGAACACTCGTTACATTAGTGATGTCATAAATGAAAGCCTTAGCAAATGAGAAAGCTCAGCAAGGGTATTTTCTATTCTCTCATTCGAACTGCGGAAAGCTTTCGCTCAAGAGCCAGTATCTCCTTATGTTTCTTCCTTTTTGAGGCAGCCGCACAGGCAAACCTCTTCAAGAGGTTGCGGACCTTTTGTTTTCTGGTTTTCACCACCTTTGCAGGCTTTCTGGCTAGCAGTGGCCTCCGTAGGACAGGCAGAGAAAGCTAGTAGGGCCGCTTTGTAAACACTGTACAGTGTTTACGATGAACACTAATTGTTGTAGGCACAATCTAGAGCTACCACCTCGTTCTACAATAACAGTTTTTTGTAGTAGCAGCTCTTGGTGCGAGATTTCTGCAGTAGAAAAACACCGCACGTCATCCCTGACACGGCATCATCGATTAATTTTTGGCTCCTGCACGCGGAAGGCAACGAGATGTTCATCGCTCCATTGAGTGCGAACGGTGTAGCTGACGAGACGTCTGATCTGCCCGAAGATGCGTCGTCGCTAAAATCACTCGACCGACTCCATGATCATGACTTCCCATTTCATTTTCTGGCATAAGCTCATCCCTAGCACACGCGTGGTTGTGTGTGAGAGACCTCCTTGTTCTTGTCGTCACATGTGCCTTCGATATGCGCTCTGGCAGACCGGGAAAAAGCGAGGCAATGTCTTTGGCACTAACGACCATTTTCCTCGAGGTGGAAGTATTTCATTTCCCATTTATAATGTACTTATGATATTTGACATTATCGTCCGCCTCAAAATGTCACTCACATATAGCGGACTTGTGAGTCAGCCGCCCATCCTTGCGGCACAGCATCTGTGCTCATTTTTAACGCGACAGCGTTAAAGAGTTCGTTTCGCAGAAATTCTCGCGTCGGCGTAGGTTTCGTTCGTTGTGAGCGAAAAATAATCATCTTGGGCGCGACTGGAAAATTGAGAAAGATGCAAATACAAAAAATTCTGGGTTTGAGGGGGGGTCGAACCCGGGCAGTTTGCGGAGAGAGCGGGAGTTCTACTACACAGGCACAGGTGTGCTTTTTAGAACCATTTTATTAAGAAATAAATTAATTACATATTCATAACAATCATATTGGTCTACTCGCACCACTTTGACGGTTTAAAAACGGTTCATTTTCACCAATTCATCAAACACCTGCATGCGATTTTGAGGTTATATAAACCTTCGATCTACCTTGGGCACATATTACACATTCAATGAAGTTTCCCGTGTCGATTTTGCTTTAGGATCCATGTGGCTCACGGCCATGCGTTTTATCCAGGGACTGTAAAGGCCCAGTAATCGCGTCATTATATGGAACACCACCCTTATTCTGTATTGAAATATAACGTATGCCATGAGGTGTTATCGGCAGATATTTCTTCAGTGTCTTTTGTACCACATCCCAAAAGAATATCGGATCCCAGCACTCACTCACAGCATGTCCAACCGTTTCCGGCTCGTTACACATTACACAGAGTGCAGTTTGTGTCCATGCCAGGCATAGCCAGAAGGTAGCTCACCGGGCCCTTGCCCCCCCTCCCACGCTAAAATTTTTTTTCGCGATAGCATAGAGAATAACAAATGACCATTTCAAGGGGGTGCCTTGTCCGAAATGAAGTAGGTGCCCCCCGCCCAATTCCCCCCTCGAAAAAAATTTCTGGCTACGCTTTGCTTGACTCGAGTAGATGCGCTGGAAGCAACAGTACTTTCAACCAGTGGTGGGGCACTACCCAACATCAGCCTCCCAACACTCGTTGAAGGACACGCTTCTTCATCATTCCGTAAATAAGATGAAATAACAATACCCAATTACGCAACATACACACAATACCCCCCCCCCCCTCACTCTGCGACGCATTTACTCGACTTCATTCCCCCCCCCCCTCACTCTGCGACGCATTTACTCGACTTCATTCCGCGGGAACATGCGGGCGGCTTTTTTAAACTCGTCACGATCCCAGGGTGGCTCAAAGAAATGATGATCAATGTCATTTCGGTAGCCGCTTTTGCGGCCCGGGGCACAACAATAAGGCATTCTTTATTGGCGCTCTTGTCACATGTTAGAACTCTTTCGTAAGAGACGACAGTTTACTAAATAATGGTGCGAAGAAGCAACCGAGCGCCGAAAACGTGTTGTGTCTAAGCGGCAACACCCGTGTCGCAACGCGCAGCGTGGTATGTGAAGCAAGACTGAACAGCAGCGCCATTAGTTCATGCGTCAGCCGCTCGTGTTGGCGCGTGCGCGGAGCTGCGAAACTGATCTGGTTCAAGTAACGTTGATTAAGACCGTGCAGCCACATACGGAAGTGAGGAGAAGATAGGAAAGATGGACACGGTCGCAAGAGTTCAAGGACGGGACACCACTCAGCGAGAGCTCTTGTCGGTGTCGGGAGATGGCGTAGGGCGAGGCAGTTGGCCAGAGCTGCGCTGTCGTCGGAGATCGCGGGGGCATAACCGGTTGGCACGAAATCCAGCGAAAGCATTGTTATCTAACTTCTTTCAAACATTACCACTGTGTTGTGCGGTATCATTAGACTCAACCATAGCTCACTAGAGAAAGAGAAACATTATTTGAGGTCGCGCTAAAGCCCATAAATATTCCTCCATCAGGAGGACCATGACTAGCTGGTCGGCAAAGGCTGCTTACACCAACCCACAGTGTAAAACATAACCATGCCAGTGGGGACACTTCTTGGCTTCCTTCAGGAATGCGATTGACTAGATAAGTAACAGCGGCTTGCGTCCGTCGCACTGATGACGGCAGTGCTCAGCTATCAGCTAGCCAGTGCAACTTAAAAATAATAGCGGGGGGGGGGGGGGGGGGGGACGTACTTTTGGCTATAGCAGCCACCGAGGCCAATGGCAACGCCGGCGTTTAGAGAGCGTTGAGTTTGTCACTCGCGAAAACCGTGCTTGAGTTGCTGGTCTACTTTAGACACGTTCCTTAACAGGTGTTTTTCATTTACATTTGCTAAGTGAACTTGTGATGTAAGCAGTCACGCAGGAAATGTGGCGAAAGAAAACGTCAACGTGCTTCATTAGCATATGCCGGTCAGTTGGCCCTTGTCGCCAAGAAAAAGCAATTTTACGAAATGTTCTTTGTGATCTCGAACGACTCAAAGAATGATCTAAAGCGGTGTCCACGAACGACCGTACGCTTCGCACGAAGGATGCAGTCTGCAGCCAGCTTTTCGCAGATGCTATGACTCAGAAGATACTTTAGAGAGCTAGCAGAAAAGATCCTGATTGACGTGCTAAAAATAAGCGTTCTTTCGATACACTCAATCCCTTGCATTTCTGAGTCTTCTTCCGGTATGCCCTTCTTTGGAGTCCAGGAAAAGAAAGCTACCTACCACAGGGCACTAACACTTGTTTTATGCTTGTTCAACACAATGAGTCATTGCAATAAATAGGCCCGTGAGCATGTTCTCCCATCTGTTAATCGCACAGCCGTGGACATTCCGTCATATATTTATCATAAGAGTCGCGAAAATAGAATTCGGCAGAACGTCAAACAGCACCTACTTAATCATGTCATGCTTGAGGTCTGAGATATAGAATGAAAACTATACTGTTTTCGTTTAGTTTCCTGCTTATAGGCAGCACATTACTTGGTATCGTGTTAAGAGTGTATGTAATGCATGCCAACAAATTGAGATAGCTATCTAAGTGGTTGCTTCTCTCATGAGCAACCACATGGTCTTGTTCAAGTTCTGCTTTGCTGGTCATTGAAGCTGGGCAAAGCGTGGCATGAAAGCATATGCGATGAATAGCAAACTTAGCTACTCTAACCAACCAATGCAGATCTTGGAGGTGTTACTTTTGCCGACTACATCGTCGACAAAGGTACAGTTTTGGTATGTAGACACACAGGCGACTCAGAAAATAAGTTCACCAAAATCAAGTTGCAGTCATCATGCGGGTTAAAAAAAAAGAGAGAGAGAAAAAAATAGGGAGCAGGCGATTTTAGGCGGCTAAGCAGGTTTGGATGGGTTACAAGCAAGCCAGCATGTTGCATGGATGCACCACATGGAAAGGAAGGGGCTGCTCTCCGAGTTATTTGGAAATTTTAAACTAGCTGGGAAAGGGGAGTTGCATTTGCCCAGAATGTCATGGTTGTTCCATTACTCTGTAAAGCATTGAGCAGTAAAAACCTTTGTTGTGTTCCGTAACACTTCGTAGTGCGGAGGAAAAAAGTGGAATACATTTAGGTATGTGAAACATTGCTTTGGTAACCGCATGAGTATTATAACCCATCACACTGCACTTGTAAGAGACTCTCATTTTAAATGTTATTGCAGTCTTGCGTCTATACGGCTACAGCTACATTCACAGTTGGCATTAGTGTTTGTCATCAGTACCGTACGCTTTTTTGCTTCTGATGAAACTGGATGAAACTGCAGTGTTTGCTTGCATGCCTGGTGAATAGATAGTGTGTTGAAGTCTGACCTTAGCTACTGTGACACCTCTTCACCGAAACGGCATAGAGAAATTGGAGCAGGAACAAATGCCAAATGAGTGTTTGTAAATGTGGATGACCGGTGGCTTTGGTTTCGTGTTGGAGGAGTGCGGTGAAAAGGATATTTCCACAAGTCGCTTCAGCACCTGTGCTTTTCATCAAAAAGACCAAAAAAGTTAGCAACGGTTATAAGTAAGAACCTTAACTTTGAGTGCATTTTGCTGTAACACGCCAATTTCGTAATTTTTTTTGTTGAGCTCTTGTCGTTGGGACTACATGTCATGCTTGCATGAGCTCGGAAAGTGCATTCGATAGGCAAATGTCATTTGACGCGCCCACGTAGCAGCAGCGGAAATGTCATTAGCAGCTGTTCACATTCACTGCTAATGACATTACATGTGCTGATGGAAAGAAGTGTAAACTTAAAGGCCAACTCCGGCAATTTTTTTCTATGTCAGGGTAATGGTGCTTTTATGTTCCCGAGACACACTTGTCGCGCTCGGATAGCTGAAATGCTCAACAAAATTG
Source organism: Rhipicephalus annulatus (assembly GCA_013436015.1). Lineage (NCBI taxonomy): Eukaryota > Metazoa > Arthropoda > Arachnida > Ixodida > Ixodidae > Rhipicephalus > Rhipicephalus annulatus. The sequence continues at coordinate 180,048 of WOVY01013197.1, read as the reverse complement.
AAAATATTTTTAATTAGCAAAATACCGCAGTATCGAAACCCAACCAAGTTAGCTTCTACGTATGATGTAATAGTTCGCCAGAACCTGCCTGGTTGCACAACCTGGTTGTGCATAACGCAGTCAGATGACACTTGTCCAGGCCGTCCAAGTTCGTGCCTGCGGCGATCAGCTAAAACGCTTTCGCTGTTATGGTGAATATGTGGCGAATCGTGCAACACCGCTTGCCACCCATCGCACGCCCACCAACTTGAGAAAAGGAAATACCAAGCTCAACCAAGAAAGTGCCGGCCAAACCCACTCTTCCATAGCAAACAACCTGCTGTGGCACATCAGTTCCATCACTTCTGCTTTGTGAAAATCGTCCCATGCACGATTTTGTCATTAATTCCGGCAAGCGAGATGGGCGTTTGGAGGCAAGCTATAAAATTTATTTAAAAACAATCTGCAAAACGATATATCAAGTCTGCAATTTGGCATGAATAGCGTAAACTGGCAAATAAACATACCCAGTCAATTTAATTGAGATCCACTGACCTAGAAAAATCGACGAAGTTGGCCTTTAAGGCCTCACTTTCTTTGATAGACAGAACATTGATGAGAACTTGTTTTTTTTTTTTTTCATTATATGTGCTGTGTGACAGGGATTTTAGAATACTAAAGCTAATCTAGTGGGTGGAAATCATACTTAAAGATGTCTGTAAACATTGATTGATATGTGGGGCTCAACGTCCCAAAACCACCATATGATTATGAGAGACGCCGTAGTGGAGGGCTCCGGAAATTTCGACCACCTGGGTTTCCTTTAACGTCTGTAAACAAGGACACAAGAGAAAAGTCAGGGCAACACAAACACCACACTTGCATTAACAAGGCACTGCTGTGCCGGATAGCTTTTATTATATTTCAGGAGTAAGTCCTGTTCAGCAGCTTTCGTTCTTTCGCGTTCAGTCGCCCCGAAGCCTCCTGTGATTGTCTCTGGGAGTAATCTTTTCACACACTGTTAAGCTGAGAAAACTGCACCTTGTCCATCAGCTTCTGCAATATAGTCGAAATCTTTAGACTATTGCAGCCAAATTTGTTGCCTCTAATGCCAGGTCTTCTGATCAGTAATGTCGAGATACTGATTATAATGGTTGCATTATGGTTACGCAATGACTTTTAGGAGCGCGTCACTCGCCGAACCCATACAAGTCATGTTTGCCCTTATCATAAGTGCTTCGTCACAATGCACGTCTTGTGTGTCAAGGGGAAGCCAGGATATGGCATTCTTTGGTTAGAAGAGCCTGCTTTAGTGGCTACTCTTTGATAGTTCGCCTAAAGGGTCATTGACCACGCAGAGGTCAAAATATAGTTGTGTTGTTGCAGTTGTGTGCAAGTGTACAACAAACACATGGTCAGAATTTTTCGAAATGGAGTTGTAATAGCAGAGTCGCCCGCCTTCTATAAAAAAGAAAGACATTTCACTCTTTCATTTCCTATGCTCCGTTTTTTAGCTCGTCTAGGGGTGCAACAGCTGCATCAATTTGATAAAATTCTCCAATTTTGTGTTGAGCTGTGTCAAAACCATGAAATTTGCTGAAATTGCGCCGAATTGGCTCGATGAGCCTTCTCAGTTGCGCTTAATTCACCGAGAAACGGCAGCCACATTAGCTATCTGCGTGCAGTTCGCGTCGTCAATCAATCCAAGCGCTCCGACCCCAACCCTAAACCATGCTTTAAGATATATTCTCGTTAAGTTAGGGCACTCCCGACACGCGATCGACCTGATTTAGTAACAAAGCCGCGCACCATTGGTCCGCTGACCGCTGCGGATATCTATCAGCGGGACGGCGCAAGTTGAAAACAAAAAATTGTTGCTGCAGCCATTAATGCTTCGCGGAAAATATGAACTTCCTAGTCAGCAAACGTGGCTATGGCATGTTAGCAACGAAAGCTGGAAGCGTATGCGGTGTTCCCGCGTGCGAATAGACTCAACGTGCTGGGAAAACTGACGTTACCGGCGACAGCATTGGTTGCCATAGCAACGACACATAGAACATTTTTCTGTCTTGAAGTTTCGTCATCCTGGCAATAGATATCTGGTGCATTTGCCGGGACAACAAGCGCACGCCGTTGTTACTTCATCTGGTCGAACGCGCCTTGCAAGCGCGCCAGGAAGTTGCGCCCTTAACCAAATACTGTCGCAAAAAGGGGGGGTGCAGGGGTGTTTATGGCTTGTTCTAGCTTTATAGAACGCTGCTTAATCCACCTTAGCCGTTAAATACCGGTGCCCTGCGAAAAAGCGCATTGTGATTTTGAAGGGGCTCACAGCACTTATCAAGGACACAGTACTTTTTGTTCAATTAGTCACTCATTTATATGCCGCATAATTGTGAATACTAGTAGGATCAATGATGTCTGAAAATGTTGCTGGCAATTATTTGGAGTAATGTATGGCATTGCTGGTGCCTTTAAAAAAACTGCCTTTTTTTTTTTCGCCGACCCTATGAATCCCCGGAATTTCTAGGTCGCCAGCTTGCCATGGCAGATCCACATTTGAATTCGCAGAGTCGGACATGGCAAACGCTAAAGTGGACATTATTATTATTTGCTCAGTGAGGTTGTTCAAAATACTAATTTTATTGAAATGGCAGTGCTCTTACTCTACTGCACAATTTAGGGCTTGTTTAATGGTTTGTACATATTTTTTTTCTAGAGGTAAGATTATTTTTGTAAAGAATATTGTTTCCTGTAACCTGCTTTGGATTTGGATTTTTGTGCCCTAAAAAAGCCACATCTTTTTGATCCAAAAATCGCTCAATTCTATTTTAGATGTTGCACCCCTGCTTGCCTATCTTGGCCAAGTGCTTCTCTACGTGTGAGAAGGAAGAGTGACAGGGTGGCATACCTGCGTGCGAACAGGTTCTTTTTGTGAATGACATGGAAGTGGAGGAAAATGTTGATATCATCATAAACTTAGTATCGCTCCATATCACTTCTGTAGAAAGGTAACATGGACAAGAAGGATCTGGGTGCTGGTTCAACAGCATTTCATGAGTTCATTTGCATGTCAACATAGCATATAATGGAAAGAGAACAAGCCACTTGGCTTATGGTTGACTGTGTGGTTTGCTACCCTATTGTCAGATCCTTTGAGGGGAATGATTTATGTCTTGCACTATTTAAATTTTATATTGTGGTGTGTTTGACTGCAGTGGGGTGCACGTAATAGTTCTATTTTAGTGCATACCTTTTTTTCTTTTTAAGGATTGCCATGCCGCCACGACAGCCCAATGATACTGTGCAGTTATGTATTTCTCGCAGTCTGTGCCCATCCCCTTTTTTGATGCTTTGACATGATGATGGCGGAGCTCTGTACACAGAAAGCACCTGATAACCGAACCCCTTCCTTCCCACCTTCTTTTGCTCTTTTGCAGCCAGTGTTTTTTTTACCCGTTTTTTTTCTTCGTAATTTTTTTTGTTCTTTTTTTCTCACTATTTTTTTACCGGCCTGGATCCATCTTTACTCACCATTGCTGCTGCTCTCCGTTGCTGACGTTGGGGGCCCTCCTGTCTTCCCGGTGGGTTTGTCAACTCTGCCACCCTGCTGACTGACTTCACTCCTGCCACAGTGTTCACGGAGGAAGGGCTGTTTTTTTTTTTATTCCCTTCTACACCTCCAAGGTGACCAAGGCCAGCCGCTGCTATATCAAGACTCCTGGCAAGACGACTGAAAGCAGCAGACCAAACTACTGAACGGGAACAGTGAGGGCCTGAACCAACGGAGCACGCTGGAACAATACGAAGCCATGGACGGCGACGGAGGCAACAGCCAGACAAACCTCATCATCAACTACCTTCCCCAGGGCCTGACGGACGAGGAGTTCCGCAGCCTTTTCACCAGCATCGGTCCCATTAAGTCATCGAAGATAGTGCGCCACAAGGCAACCGGCTACAGCTACGGCTTTGGATTTGTCGACTATCAGGGAGCAGGCGACGCAGCTCGCGCAGTTGAGTCGCTCAATGGCCTGCAGTTGCAGAACAAGAAGATCAAGGTGGCATACGCCAGGCCGGGTGGTGAGACCATCAAGCACGCCAACCTCTACATTCGCGGCATCCCCAAGCACTTCCCCCCTGAGCAGGCTGAAAAGCTGTTTGCAGACTTCGGCCGGCTGATTCAGTTTCGAGTGCTCAAGGACGACGCCGGACAGAGCAACAAGGGCGTGGCGTTCGCGCTGTACGATCTGCGTGAGAATGCCGAGGCTGCTATGGCGGCACTGACCGGCCAGACGCTTCCAGGCGCCACCGAGCCACTTCTGATCAAGTTCGCCGAAGACAACTCCAAGAAGCTGCGACCTCCGGGAGGCCGAGGGCCCCAGGGTCAGCTGATTGGGCCCCCGAGCGCTGGCGGCGGTGGCCCCATGCGCGGCGCCCAGGGTCGTTACCGTTACAACCCATTGACGGGTTCCTACCAGTACCCGATGCAAGGCATGGCACCTGCTCCCACAGCGGCCGATGCAGCTGGGCACGTACTCTTTGTCTACAACATTGGGACCGATACGGACGAAAAGTCGCTGTGGCAACTCTTTGCCCAGTATGGCACGGTGACCAAGGTGAACATCATCCGCGACACAGCCACGGGCCTGTCCAAAGGCTTTGGCTTCGTCACCATGGCCAACTACCAGGACTGTGTGTGGGCCATCGAGGCCTTAAATGGGTTCCGCTATGCGGGTCGACCGCTGCAAGTCTCCTTCAAGCAGCCCAAGTAGAAGTGATCGTTGTGCTGGCAGTGGTCGTCAGTGGACGGTTGCAAGGGGCATCGACCGCAGTTCTGCAAGTCAGTTCGTGTACCTTAACTTTAATGGTAGCCACTCTGGTTGTATTGAAAAGTCATTCCGAACTGTTTGCAGGACTCTGGGGTGCTCGCTCTTCTTGCAACTCGATAACCATGTCCACGTCTTGTTGGTGACTGGCAGTGTTACGTGCCTCCCTCATATGTCTTGTTTTTCCCCTCTTATTCATCGTTTAATTGTTTTTCCGAGAACCACTCTGGATTGGCTTAACGCTGCCACATATCGCCTGTGTGCTATAAAGAATATGGCTGGCCGCCTCTAGGGACTGGTAGCGTTTTGGGGGGATGGTCTTGAGTGTGCATTCTTATGTTTTTTCTTTCTTTTTCTGCCTATGAATATTGGTTTATTTGGCCTGAACCCGACTGGTCTGCTCCATCTTGTCTTGCTCAAGAAAATTTGCATTGACAGCAGAGCGGACAGACTGTTTGCCCCCCTCAGCTTGTGGGTACTGTGAGACATTGTTGCATTCTTTTTTTTTCTGATCTTTTTTTTTGTTTTGATCTTTTATTAGTGCGAGAGTGTGTGTGGTTGTTCATACCTTTTTTTTTTTTCATCTGTGCATGTACCGAGTTAGCAATGATCATGTGAATTAATTTTCTTGCTTAACTGAACTTGGGAAAACGTGTATTTTTTTTCTTTGTTTCACTTTCCCCCTGTTCAAAGCAGGCATGAGTCATTGAGGTTGCTGTGTGATTGTCGTTTCATTCTTTTTTTTTCTCTCTTTGTTATTGCTTTTCACATCTGTTGACCATTGTTATGATCTTCAAAGGGACATCTGTCTTGGCATCAAACATTGTGGGCGTACGGGTCCACCTTAGCGTGACTTTCATAGTTTCATTTTTTACATATATTTTTCTTTTTATGTCATTTTGCACAGTCAGCTTTATTTTATTCTCCTGGTTGGAAGAGACATTTCTAATTGTCCACATGAGAACGTATTACCAATGTATCCTGAATATCCGTGCATCAGCTGAGAATGCTCCTCTGCCACCCCGTCTTGAGCGATCGTGAAGATTATTAATAAAGGCTCCTCAGCAGCTGACTCAACTTTCGCTTACTGAATATTTCTCGAGTTTTAGCAGTGTCTGCTAAAGCCATTGTATGTGTTTACGCATCCATTACTTCACAGACGTAACTGTAATGGCAACTGGAAGACATGCTGTTGATGCATTGCTCTTGTTGCCAATATTAAACAGGTGCTGATGCCAGTTTTTGCGCAGGCCTATAGCTGAGAAATATAGGGAAGACGTTTTTTATTTTGATGCTTTATCAGTTCTTGCAGGGTGCACCTACTGGCATTGTCACTAGCATGATGTCGGGCTACCGTACTGGTTCCCGTGACGTGGTGCACCACTATGGCTAGTAGTGATGGTTCAGGAACCAAAACAGACTATATGGCCACTTGTGGATCATTAGTGCAGCCAAGAGTGAAGCTGCCATAGAAAACCGAGGGAGAGCACATGACGAGTTCATGTGGTATCGTAACATTGGTTGTAATAGCAAGTGAAACTTGCTTTCAAGACCTGAATTTTTCAGGGTGGACTCGAATTTATCGCACACTTTGTAGGTGCTTGAGGGCTTGGTTTTTCATGTAAGCGGCTGATTTTGAGTGAGTTTATTCAACCACGTGACAAGTACACGGAAGTACACTGTATACGTGGTTTGGTGCGAAGGGAAAAAAGCTGCATTTCACAGCTTGATTGGCCCCTTCACCCAGAAAAAAATCTAAACTACAAATTTACAAAAAATTACAAAAATTACAGGCAGCGGAAAGCGACAATACAAAAAGAAACACGCATGTGGCCCATGACAGCAAATAGAATCACAATTTTTTTTTCATACACAGTCAAAGAGCCCCTTGGAATTGCACATTTTGATTATGCACTGTTTTCCTAAACCTCCAAGTGGTGTTTAACTTGATATTTTCATAAAATGATCGGTTTCCTTCTAGTGCTGTTTTAACTTCATTCCATGTGTATGTCCCACTGACAGGTTAAACGGGAGCTGGTCAGATCATATGGCTAGGCATGATCTGTGTGGCACATACATATTTTAATGTGATAGCTCGCTTACAGGAATTCCAGTGTCCTAGGTTATGAGCGCAGAATCTTGTCCATGACCAAAAATTGAGAATACAAAATTTAAAAAATGTCCAGGTCCGAGGAAGGATTGAACCCATGCCGTTGGCGTGGCAAGCTGGTGTTCTACCACACAGCTGCGTGTCTGGTCGGAAATGCATTGAGAAAAATGTTCATGCATTGCAAACACGCGATTTGTATACAGCATTATCACAGTGATATTGCATGGGACAAGCATACATTGCCATCTGACGTTGGGATATGTGATAATCATAATTTTGTGGTTTAAAACTGGCCACGTATTGCAGAAGCCACGTACGTTACTGTGCATAGTTTTTTAAAACCATGTTCACATGCATAATTTGTCATGGTTTTAAAGCACGTTGCTCATTACACAGGGTGTATCCACATGCGGAAGGTTCACTCATGCACTTCTATGGATTGCAGTATAGTCCTCCACAGTTTAAACTTCTCAAGTAACATCATACAATAAAAATATGCACGAAGTTGTTGAAGTACTTACTGAAAGACGGCACATCGCTTTCAACTGAAGCAAAGCTTAATGGTTCCCCAAATTTATCATTCTTCTCTACCTGCCTTTCGGTTTTTCGTGGTTTAATTATCCCTTTCTTTTCCCATCCGTGGTACATACTGTTCGCCCGTGAACTTGAGCAGCGCCGGGTAGTAGTCTGCTTTGCTGATGGTAGGTTCTGTGTAGGACGAGTTTGATATTGAACTGACCTGTTGTTATGAGGTGCCTGTTAGACGAAGTTATCTGCCAGGATTTGTACTCTACTCATTAGGCGTGGTTGTCAAGTAGCGTATCCGTGCGCCGCTACTAGACTTCAGGCACAGGGTTTATTTGGTGTCCTGCGCAACCCACGTGGGGGGGGGGAGGGGTAATGTGGGATTACAGTAAAGACGTGTGTTGCGCAAATTACAGCGTCCACTTAACTGCTAATAAGAACGGACAATGGTGCCAAAGACATATAGAGGATGTTATTTGGAGTAACTAATGTGAAGAAAGAAAAGGAGACGAAGAGATAACTTGCCACCGGCAGGATCTGAACCCGCGATCTTCGAATAACGTGTCCGATGCTAATACCACTTAGCTGCGGTAGTGGTATCGCCCCCTCCCCCGTCCACTTTATAGGGTGCACATGAGAGGAGCAGAAGAAAAGGGTAATGTGGCGATGCTCACGCAAGGCGGGGGATTCGAACAGTGGAGTGCAAGGGTAGCTGATGCCTCTCAAGTCGCGGAAGGTAATTCAGTGATTGTGACAGCAAAAGACTCAAGGGGGCCCTGCAACACTTTTTGGAGTAGCCTTGGAATATGTTCACTGAAGGAGCTTATTGCCTCGCGAATTCATCCACGGCAAAAGTTGGTAAAATCTGTCTGCTACGAGCGTAGAATGTCTCGTCCCGACGAAAGCGCTGGACGCTAAGCAGGAAGAGATGGCACGATGAAAGCGATTACGTCATGCGTGCCTGGTGACCTTGAGCACTTTAAAAAGATCTCAATTTAGCAGCACTTTCTGGACGTACAAGAAGGGAAATTTGGGCTAGTTGGTCTACAATTCACGAAAGTATCGTGCCTGTACCGCGCCAGTTTCTGTAGTGTTAATGCAGCATGACACCAGTGGTTTCGGTTCAGCGGTCAAATCGAGGGCACGAGACTAGGAACTCATGTTGTTTACAAGGATTTATTCGCAGGGCTGCTGTGAATGTTGGGTGTGCAGCACGGCCTCAAATCGAGTGCCGAAGTGCAGGTGACGCTATGTGCACCCGCCCAATCGAGGGCCAAAGTGCTGCACTCTTGAACTAGTGGAGAAAGTGCAGTCAAAACGTGACATTTTTTTTCTCTTTTTCTTCGAATACGCGACTACTCAGTGCGTTCGCACGTGCACGCGTGAACAAGTTGCGGCCTCCCGTGGCGGTACTTGTAACGACCGAGTGCGCCATGCTCAAGTCGGCCAGAGGCTGATATAACGGCCATGACGAGTGATTTTCGAGCTTGTTCCGTCATTTGTTGAGAGGAGAAAAAGCAATTTTTAGCTGACTGAGAATTTATTGTGAATTTTAGGCCAAATCTTTTGTAACTCCACTCGTACGGGACGGTATCTAAAATTTTTGTTTCAGGTGAATTCGTGGAGCAACAAACCCCTTCAGTGAAGTCATCCCATGGCTACTCGCAAAGGCCCGTTTAGCCATTGTTTCTAGAAATGTTGACTAAGTGAACGAGATAGCATGATATATTACGATGCGGTAATACGCAAGGCGATCACATGGCCTGGGTGATCTGTTTTAGTTATAGCTGCCGCGTGTGATCTCACGCTCAAGGAGCAACTGACACAGTTCACACGGCAGTGCAACAAATGAAAATTTATTCATAGTATACCACGTGTGGTACGAGCTTGGATACCCAGCACCTAGACGTCGCATGATTTATTAGGAGACACTGGCGACTTTCACAGGTAGCCACGGAAGTCGATGTAGCGTGGCACAAATGCAATGCAGTGGATTGGCCGAGCAGCGAGTGAATCTTTCTATTAAATGCGAAGCATTTCTTAGCAAAATTCAGCGACATTGAGCGTATCTATCTATCTATCTATCTAGCCGCCTACATTTAGCACTCCTGGCCGTTTCGATAATGGTATCGGTACCAAACTTGGTATGGCATAACATGACTGTATGAAAAACATATCTGACTAGTCATGACATGTAAATCATGTCATGATTTAAATTTCATGGTCCTGCAGCTCTTGCGGTGGTTTCGTTCACATGGCATGTTGCAAAACTGGTATGGTATGATATGATTACGTGGCGAACAGAAGCGACAGACCCTAACATGAAAATCATAATATGCGTGTCATGTAACAACACGACTACATGCCACGCTCATGATGCGCTCGCGGCCGTTTCGCTAGCGTCACATGTACCAAATTTGGTATTACGGTACGTGAATGGTTGACGAAGGTATGTGACTGGTGCAAACATGATAATTAAGTGCGTGTCATGTAACAACATGGCTACACGCTACGCTTATGATGCGCTGGCGGCCGTTTCACTAGCTTGACACTTATACCAAGTTTAATATTACGGGACGTGAATGGATGACGAAGGTGTGATACTGGTGCAAACATGATAAACTTGAGATCCGTGTGATGTCACAACATGACTACATGCTACGCTCATGATGCGCTCGCGGCCGTTTCGCTAGCGTCACATGTACCAAATTTGGTATTACGGTACGTGAATGGTTGACGAAGGTATGTGACTGGTGCAAACATGATAATTATTAAGTGCGTGTCATGTAACAACATGGCTACACGCTACGCTTATGATGCGCTGGCGGCCGTTTCACTAGCTTGACACTTATACCAAGTTTAATATTACGGGACGTGAATGGATGACGAAGGTGTGATACTGGTGCAAACATGATAAACTTGAGATCCGTGTGATGTCACAACATGACTACATGCTACGCTCATGATGCGCTCGCGGCCGTTTCGCTAGCGTCACATGTACCAAATTTGGTATTACGGTACGTGAATGGTTGACGAAGGTATGTGACTGGTGCAAACATGATAATTATTAAGTGCGTGTCATGTAACAACATGGCTACACGCTACGCTTATGATGCGCTGGCGGCCGTTTCACTAGCTTGACACTTATACCAAGTTTAATATTACGGGACGTGAATGGATGACGAAGGTGTGATACTGGTGCAAACATGATAAACATGAGATCCGTGTCATGTAACAACATGACTACAAGCCACGCTCATGATGCGCTCGCGGCCGTTTCGCTAGCGTCACATGTACCAAACTCGGTATTGCGCGACGCGAACGGACGGCATAGGTAAATGACACATCCAAGCATAATAATCCCGACATGTGTGTCGTGTAACAACATGACTACATACCACACTGATGATGCGCTTGCCGCTGTTTCGCTAACTTCACATATGCCAAATTTGGTATTATGTGCCGTCGATGGATGACGAAGGTATGCGACTGGTGCAGACATGATAATCATGAGGTCCGTGTCATGTGAGAACATGACTACACGCCACAGTCAAGGCGCCAGTATATTTCGAGGTGACGTGGTGCGCGTGCTCACCGGCGTTCATTTTGTCGAGTCACGTCGGCGTTGCCACGCCAGGCACCACGGGTTCTGCCATATATACTCGCAGGCGCGCGCTGCGTCGCTTTGACGCTTGCGCGTTTCAGCGCGTCCGGTGTCCCTCCGTCATGAAAAGAGGAAGACGTAGTGTTGTCTGGGTAACGCATCGGCGCGAAATTCGCACCGGTTGCAGTCGGGCCACGCTGACGGACGCTGGTCACGTCGGTCACGCCTGGCGTCACGCTATGTAGTGCTCGCGTTTTGCTATCGTAGCGTCGCTGTGCCCAGCGTGCGCGCGCGTCAACGCTACATTGGAGTATATCGCGCCCTTCATGATGTGCTCACGACCATTTCGCTAGCTCCACATATACCAAATTTGGTGTTACGAGACGTCAACGGATGACGAAATATATGACTGGTGCAAACATGATAATCCTGACACGCGTGTCATGCAAGAACATGACAACATGCCACGCTCATAGCGTGCTCGCTGCCGTTTCGCTAGCTCCACATATACTACATTTGGTATCACGTGACGTGAATAGATGACGAAGGTAAACGACACATGCAAACATGATAATCATGACAGAAAAGTCATGTACGGCATCATTTACCTCCACCTCGTAACTTTTAGTTGATTTTAAACTGACATATAGACCTTTCTTATTCGTGCTTCGCATATCATCGATTCCCACGGTACGTGGGATCTGCCAATTTTTTTTTATTTTGTGTAGAGTGTGATTCGTAGATGCGATAGTTAGTTAATCTGTTGATTTCAAGTTTCAATTGTCTGTGATGAAAGATTTATATCTGCAAGAATTTTGGCAGGACATAAGTGCTGGTCAAACATGAACACAGATTGCGCGCAGCAACAGACGCCAGGACTTTTCTTCTGATTGATTGATATGTGGGGTTTAACGTCCCAAAACCACCATATGATTATGAGAGACGCCGTAGTGGAGGGCTCCGGAAATTTCGACCACCTGGGGTTCTTTAACGTGCACCCAAATCTGAGCACACGGGCCTACAACATTTCCGCCTCCATAGGACTTTTCTTCTTCACTACTCGACTACTTCTACTCAACAAGCCAGTCACTGTGCCGAATTATAACGGGCTCCGTGTTTTGGGAGTTTATTTTTCTTGAAATTCTGAGGGTCTATTTCGCAGTCTCCCTTTTGTGCGTCTAGCTGTGCGGAAACAGAGGCTGACAAAATTCTCAACATATTGCCCTGCACAACAGTAGTAATTTCCGCCCCCATACAAGCACACACATGTTATATAGTTACACTTGTCTCACGTACTGGCGACTTCTCAGATGACTAGCTCCTCCACCGCTGCACAACAAAGGCGTGGCCTTATTATTTAGTATACTGTTAGTACATTGTGGGCTTCAAGTCTAACACCAATAGTGAACTAGAAGTCACTGCGCGTAAATATCAGACACAAATCTCGAAGGCTCTGCTTGCGTGGTGCATTCGCCAGAACCGATCAGAGCAGATGAAGGCGCACTGTGACCGCTAATTATCGGTTGTCGTAGAAGAATTTAAACGTTCTTGAAATTCCCTGCAGTATCACGAAGATTCACTTTGTCCGTTTCGCTCAAAATGACCGGCGAAAATTCGGGGAAAATTTTCCGCACGGGACATCACTGAATGCGCATAGTATCGTAATGGCGGTGCGGGCCCTGTTTCGTCTGCTACTTCTCCGTCTGTGCGCATGCATGAAAGCGTTGAAAAGCGCTTCCGCACGTTTGCGATGCAACTCGCCTTGCTGTCATTCTGCGCGCTGCTCATCGGATTTCCAGCAAGCAGAAAAAAAAAATGTAATGTTTGTGGCTGCAGTTTTTCGCAAGCTCTGACAGTTAAGCTCGTCGTATTTTTTTGCATACTGTTTGCTGCATCTGGCCACTTTTGATAACATATCAGGCTATTGAAGTCCGATGTAGCGAATATTCTAAACTCACCTTTGCGACCATAACAGGGTGTTTTTTTAAAGCAATACAAATTAGAAAAAAACTATATTAGGCAGTCACTTGTCGTCTTCGCACCCAATTTCTAGGCCCGGCGGGAAAAAAATGCCACTATTTAGATTGCTCAGGAATGATTAATTAACAAAACTTATTTATTTGACTATTATAAATTTCAGGTTGATTGTTGATGTGACGAAGCTGTTCTCTGTCGAAAATAATGGCGAACCTAGTTTCTAAAAAAAAATTAAAAACTTCGCGCGTGGTTTCAGAGATCCGTCGCCTGCATTGAAGACGCATCGTCGTTCAAAACTGCACTGACAGACTATGTTACGCGCCCTAAATAACTTTTTGTTGTTAATTAAACATGTATTCTCACTGACCTGTATTTTAATGTTCTACTTTTACTGCATTTTTGTTGTACTACCCACCCCCTCTGTAACGCCTTTATGTGCCCTGAGGGTAATCGAAATAAATAAATAAACGATTTCCAGACCGCGCTGCCGGACAAACCGAAACTAACGCACCGCCTGAAGGGCGGTCCCTGTGCTTCGTCACGCGCAAGCTTTATGAGCGCTGGAACATAGAGTTTCCCACAATACTTACTAGAGGGAATTCTGGCGCTAGTGTCTACGGGAGTTGCAACGCACGGCGCTTCAGCGAGCATGGGAATGATGGGTAGTACACACATTTGTCTAATTTTCGTACTTCTGGCCTGCCTCTGGCTCCGTGTGTGTTCGTGTGGCTTGGAGCTTGTTTTTCACGAAAACATAAATTAGCGAATGTTCGCCGTTTGCGCTTCACAGCCTTATTCTTTTAAGCTTACTATTTCGAATCAACTCCTTAAGTTCAAAAGGGTTCGTTCTTTCTTTCAAAACAAAAACGTAACCAGTAATAAACGAAGCCGCAAGTACGATTCGCCGCCCGCAAGTACGAAGACTAGGCAAATGTGTGTACTACCCACGCGGAGGAAGGAAAGGTAAGGAGCGGCCCTGACGTCACTCGTTGTGAAGCCCCGATGAAGCCGGAAGTCGGCCATATTGACTAGGCAAATTCTCCTCTTTTGTTTACATATGAATGCGAAGCAGAAGGCGCGACTCCCTCTCCGGCTCGGAAAGCACGTGGGCTGCGCAGCGCGTGTGTCGTGACGATCCGAAACTAATGGAACTGGGCTCATCACTCAGAGCCAGCGGGACACCTTCAGCGAAATTGCTTCGTCCGAGTAATAACAGGGAGTAACAGCTCGCCGACAACGAAGCAACTACGAGAGAACGCGCGCTAGATGTACTGACAACGGCGAGTGCTTTCACGTCATGAATTCAGCAACTGTACAGACAACACGATCGGTCGTGCGCCTTCTACGGTTGCATTCCGCCACGCGGCCGACGCCGCGTCCTGCCACTGTGTCCGTGTTCCGCGTGAAAATCACCGGCGCCAGCATTCTGCGACCGTGGTGACTTTGAGCACGGTACGTGCTAGTGACAGTTGAACGTGGTTGCTGTTACGTTGAGATTACATGCAACGCTGGTGGCGAGTGTACCAAGCGGAACAGAAAGGGTGTTTTAATACGCACATGCAAGTTATCACTGTACACACACAACACGAAACTACGTATGTGCACATGGCCCTCATGGCGTCTTGCTGGGCTCAACAGCGTCGTCCGTTGTCACAAGCAGGAGCACTGCTCAACCGTCACTGACCTGCAAGGCGTTCGTCGTCATTCAGCTTCGTCATGGTGCCCAACGCAATTTCGCTGAACACTAACTGCTTCATATCCGCGTCATCAGCCGCACGACACATGGATATGCACTTGTTCTACGCACTTTTGAAACCCCGTGATGGACAAAGGGATTTGTAAGCGTTGCTAAGAGTAATGTAACTGCCAGGAGAACAGTGCGTAACCAATAACGCGGCGCAGAGCACAGATATTGTCCGCCACGGCTCAGCACGAGACCTGGGGAGGCACACATTCCGCCACCAGCCGCGGCCGCTCACTGCTAGACCAGCTCCACTGCGCAACACGTAACCATAGCAACGCCGCCATTCTGCCTACTGAATATGGCCGCCATGATGTCATTTCCGCCACATTTTTTACGCCCTGCGCCGGCTGGGCATGCCCTCTATATCTCCTTACATTTTTCCTTCCTCCGTGACTACCCATCAATCCCATGGTCGCTGAACGATGGATGGTTGGATGGATGGATGGATGGATGGATGGATGGATGGATGAATGGATGGATGTGGCTGTACCCTTTAGATCGGGCGGCGGCTAACGCACCTTGCCGTAATACTTAGTGAACTAACCATTACATTTATCTTTTTTTTCTTTAAATAATGAAGCTGAGGATTCGTACTTCGCAGTAAAGGTTTTAATTTTCACTCGTGCCTTGACTTTAGCCACCAATCAGATAACCTCCTTCTAGTTAAGTCTACCCGCTTGAAGTCTATTTTGCCCTGGCTGTCCCTAAACCCCAGTGCTTTGAAAAACTCTGCGCCATCATCCTGAACTATAGGGTGAAGCCCTTTACAGAACATTATCAAGTTTTCGGCAGTTTCTTCTTCCTCTCCACACGCACTGCACACTATGTCTATCCTTTCGTATTTGGTCCGATATGTCTTGGTTCGCAGTACTCCCGTCCTGGCCTCAAACAGTAGAGAACTACCCCGAGTATTGTCATAGATCCTTTCCTTGGCAATTTCCTGCTTAAAAGTTCGATAAATCTCTAGTGCAGACTTCTTATTCATGCCCATTCTCCACATGTCAGTCTCCGTTTCCTTCACTTTCTTCTTAACCGAAAGTTCTTTTTGGTTTGGCCACCTGCTGTTTTCTAAGTATTTACCAGCCAACTTCCTGGTTCGCTTCCTCCATTTTGTATCGACATTCTTCATGTACAAGTATACATATAGCTGAAAACCTTCCTAGCCCAACGCTCCTCCCCCATTTCTTTCAATCGCTTCTCAAATTTTATCTTGCTGCTAGCTTCCCTGCCCTCAAATGATGTCCATCCCATATCACCTTGTACTCCCTGATTTGGTGTATTCCCGTGAGCTCCTAAAGCAAGCCTACCTATTCCACGTTGCTTAATTTCTAATCTTGCTTGAACTTCTGATCTCATGCACAAGACGGCATTGCCGAACGTCAGCCCAGGAACCATGACCCCTTTCCATATTCCTCTCACAACATCATACCTATTGTAATTCCACAGTGCCCTATTTTTCATGACTGCTGCATTCCTGTTACCTTAGTCGTCACGTATATTTCGTGTTCCCTCAGATACTCGGTCCCATTGCTTATCCATACGCCCAGATATTTGTATTTATCTGTTATCTCTAGCGTGACCTCCTGTATTCTAAGCTCACTACCTTCGTTGTCAATGAAAATCATGACTGCTGATTTTTCCTTACTGAATCTAAAATCTAACCTATCTCCCTCATTACCGCAGATGTCCATCAATCTCTGCAAATCTTCCTTGTTGTTGGCCATTAGCACTATATCATCTGCGTACATTAATGCTGGTAATGCTTGATCAATAAGTTTTACTTGTTTGACTAAAGAGAGGTTGAAGCCCAGCCCACTTCCCTCTAATTTTGCCTCTAATCCTTGTAGGTACATCATGAATAACAAGGGTGACAGGGGGCACCCCTGCCTAAGCATCCGTTTTACCTCTGCAGGCTTGGATACCTGTTTTTCCCACTTTATAACTACCTTGTTACTTTTATAGATTTCCTTTAAAAGATTAGTTACTCCATCTTCCACACCCAATGTGTCTAGTATTCCCCACAATTCCTCTTGAACCACGCTATCGTACTCTCCCTTGATATCCAAAAATGCTAGCCACAGGGGCCTGAGTTCCTTTTCTACTATTTCGATGCACTTAGTCAGTGAGAACAGATTGTCTTCCAACCTCCTGTGTTTCCGAAACCCATTCTGCAGTTCCCCCAGCACCCCATCATCCTCTATCCATGCTTGCAGTCTTTCCTTTATAATCTGCATCGCCAGCCTGTAGACCACTGATCTCACTGTTATAGGACGGTAGTTCTATAACACGGTAGTTCTATAAAAACGATCGCAGGGCTAGAGCGCCCTCTAGTTAATTTTGAGAAACGCTATGCGCTGGAACGCCCAGGGCGTCTGCAGGACGCGCGAAGTGTGAGAATAAGAAGGCACGTGAAACCGAGACCTCCTGGTCTCGCTGCGATTACGTAAAGGGAGTTCGCGCGTGACGCAGCACAGGTGACCACCGTTCGGGCGGTGCGTTAGTTTCGTTTTCTCCGGCAACGCGGTCTGGAAATTCGACGACGGATTTATGAAACCGCCCGTGAAGTTCTCAGTTTTTAAGAACTAGGCTCGCCATAACTTGTGATGCACAGCAACTTCGCCATATCGACAAACCACTCTAAAATTGCTAATAAAAATGTTAACTTATTTTTGTTTATTTTTTGGTTTATTCATTCTAACCGCATATATGCTCCTGGCGTGTAAAGGATACTCATGTCATGTATCTATTGATTAGACCACTAACTATAGTCGTACAGGCTTATCGTCCTGATATTTTCAACTGATTTTTGTATTAGTTTGATTGAAAGCCACTGATTTACTTATTGATTGATTGATTGATGTACGACTCACTACGGGAGAGATTCCTTGTGGAGGATCCCGTTCACTGTAACTCCCCCCCCCCCCCCCGTATTCTAACCGCCACAGTGCCTGCTCTGATTATTTATTTATTTATTTATTTATTTATTTATTTATTTATTTATTTATTTATTTATTTATTCTAGTGCAGTTTATATCGCCCAAATGAGGCCCCGCTGCGGTGGTCTAGTGGCTAAGGTACTCGGCTGCTGACCCGCAGGTCGCGGGATCGAATCCCGGCTGCGGCGGCTGCATTTCCGACGGAGGCGGAAATGTTGTAGGCCCGTGTGCTCAGATTTGGCTGCACGTTAAAGAACCCCAGGTCGTCGAAATTTCCGGAGCCCTCCACTACGGCGTCTCTCATAGTCATAAGGTGGTTTTTGAGACGTTAAACCCACATATCAATCAATCAATCGCCCAAATGAGAATTATTGTAGGTGAGTGAAAAGAAAAACAATTGTACAGTAAAACAAAAAAGGTGCACATTTGCGCAGCAGAGCCTGTGCATTCGTGAAAAGCACGCATTTTGTTGTGGCGGACAAAAACATGGGCTGGAACATCGACTACACGCGCATCCAGCTTATTTCATTCACGAGTAGTAGAAGGAAAACACCGGTGCAGAGTAGCAAAGACACCGGTGTGACAGCGATAGCGGAGTACCTGTCAAAAGGGCAAAAATGAAATAAATAGGGTGCATTCCATGACATGTCAAGGGGAAATGCTTCAATGTTGCCTTTGAAGTCTTAGTCATAAAGCGAGATTCAGTAAAGAAGACGAACAACACACATGGTGTAGGGAAAGTAAGGAAACGCGGAGTATATTCTGATTGAATAGTTGGTATCACGGTCCATTAGGATCAAGTGGTAGGTTAAAAAAGAAAGTTTCTTACTTTTTTCTCTTAAATCTAATCTATCTATCCATCGCCATCTTTCGCATGGTAACAACTATTGCTAGGACAGTGTGCTGCGGTGAAGCCGGCCCCTAGGACGTGTGGGCGCCATGTGGTGAAAACAGCTTCTCGTTGGATGCGAGCATCGATCCCCACAACCGATCCTGTTTATTTGTCATCCTCACTGGTACGTATTGAGGAAAGCTTATAAATCGGAATGTAAATGCAACTGACGCTGAACACTAAAAACAGTTATGTCAGTTTATAACTATTTTTTCTTTCTTTTTTGAGGGAAGATTTTAGGCATCGGAATTGCCACTTTGCAAGTGGCAATTCCGATACCTGGAAGCTTCTATCGACGTTTTTTGAACATTAGTTGTTCCAAAGACATGGTCATGAATGTACAACATAATCATTGATCACTAAACTTTGTTAACTAATGTATTGCCGCACCCTTTTCTTATTTTGTTTCTATGTATTCGAGTTTCGCCCGCCAAAGCTGTGGGCATCGCTTGGCACAGACCGCGCCGCAATTATTGTTTGAGAAGCTTCGCGATTGGTGGAGATCATTTTGCTAAGATTACGCGCAGGACACGAATAGCCGAGGTTTCTTTCTTTTTTTTTTAGAGTTTTCGCAAGCACCAGAACCCTCGATGCCAGATTTATAGATACCGACGCGGCTTACTGCAGATAAGATTATCGACGGCCGACGCTCTGTTCACCGCTATCAGCGCACAGCTTGTATTACTCATCGCCGGACTTTTTTGTTTCCCGGGCTCACCTTAGCCCGAATAAATTTTCGCTTTTGAACACGCCCACTGCTGCTTTCGTGAACGTCACGACAGCATGACTGTAGCGAATATTTGCTGTAGGGCTCGATTAACTTATTTTTGGGGTTGGCTTGCGAGTACTTTCAGTTCTTTTTTACTCCGTCTTCGCCCTCTAGTGGATTTGTGGGATACATCTGAAATGTTTCGCAGTGCTTTTGTTTATTTCTCACGACAAACACACTCACCAGAATCATACGCCCGAATGTCCATGAGTCTGCGATTGGTATCCGACGTTTTGCGCCGGCCGGCGAACTGGGAAAACCTGCTGGTGCGCCATCTCCGAGGCCGCAGCCTCAATTGGTCTGTTTCATTTTTCTTCTGCTAGGTGGCGTCTTCTACCAAACAATGGGCTTCGAGCTAAGTAGTAGATGGCGTGGCGCAACCAGTAGGCTGACGCGCGTGTGTGTTGTCCGCCCTCTCCCCGATTTTCGGTCGGGGACATCCGAGGGGAATCCCCCCGCGACGAACTCGGCGGCTGCACGCTTCGGCTCCTCTGTGTAAACCTTTTGTGCGGAGCGCTTGGGCGGTGATCTTTTTCACCCATCTCTCTTTCAAAATATTTTGTGTATATAAATATACGCACGCAGTTTGAGCTAACGAGTGTTTCAGTTGCCTTCCCTGCATCTGCTTGTGGAGATTATCATTTTCTTTTAAAATCCTGGTGATCAAAATTTTTGCCAATCCATTGCCAACGTTGAAGAGGACGTCGACATGCTGCTCACCACATCCGTGTCCAGAGAAGAAGACGTTGAAT
This sequence comes from Rhipicephalus annulatus, assembly GCA_013436015.1. Taxonomy (NCBI): domain Eukaryota; kingdom Metazoa; phylum Arthropoda; class Arachnida; order Ixodida; family Ixodidae; genus Rhipicephalus; species Rhipicephalus annulatus. The sequence goes on along the minus strand of WOVY01013197.1, from coordinate 159,937 downwards.
GCATCACACCGACCCCAAACAGTGCCTCGCCTGCTGCTGGGCAATCCCACAAAGTAAGTGTGAACCAATCACGTGGGAGTGCTGCGCAGCATTCGGAGGAGCATCCACCACCGCCATCATCATCGGAGATGGAAGACAGAGCAGGTGATGCAGGTACGTCCGCACACTTCAGCTTCTCCGGCAAACAGCCGCGGCTGACCGCTCTGCACGTGCCACTTGAAAAACGCTCCCACCACCAGAGAATTCGATCCGAAATTGAAGCTGGATTGGGATCCGGATGGAAGTCCCTAACCACCTCGGACGGCGTAAACCTCGCGAATGCCAATCCGGGATTTGGAGTTGTGCTTATTTTAGAACCGGGGCAGAAGATTCACGCCATAAGAGACAAGTTGGCGCCGAGTCTCTTCACGTTAAAGACCAAAGATTCGGCAATGCATCTGACCATTATGCATGTGGCGTTGCAAATCACTGACTCGGAGCGTTACGACGCCAGCTCGCTGCCGAACAACATACTAGGGACATTTTGCTCGACCTTGCTCCAGTGCGCGAAAGAGAGGATCGACGAAGTCGACCGCCTTTGCGATATGGGCGAAGTGACGGTGACGGTGGTCGAAGATCCCTGGATCGTCAACGGACAGTTTGACCCGTCTCACTTGGGCCTCGCGGTGGAATGCGACATGCCTATCGCGGGTCTCAAGGGTTTCCTCCACGAAGTCGTCGACACCTGGTTCGCACAGGCGGCCGAGTACATCACGAAGCGGGGCTACGCGACGACAGTCTTCCGCGACGCCACGACGGGTCGCACGTCCCTGGACGGAACGGGTTGGAGCTTGTACGTGGTCTTCACGAGCGAGAAGTCGTACGTGACGCACATAACCCTGGGCCGGCTGAAGACGGGAAACCCAGCGTTCGACGCGAACATGGCGCGGATGAGTGACAGTTGCCCCGACAACATCGAGCCTCGATTCGCGCCGACTGCCCCCGACGGGGAAGCTGTGTCACAGCCGATTATGCATGATAAGGCTTATCGGGTGAGGCACGCCGTCGAGAGATACAACAGAGTGGCGGGCGACATTCCAAACAATACGCTGCCTCTCTCGCTGGACGCGGAAAATTCCCCCGAGCAACACATCACCCCGCAGTTCGTCAGGGACGTTTGGGGTAAATACGAACTGGATCGCATCCGGCCAACCATCAAAAACCTTTTGGGCAGTGGCGACGGAGAAGATCTTTACATAGGCGGCTTTGTCGTGAAGATGGCCCGTATTAGGAGTGATGTGATGGACTTCTTCAGACTACCGAACTTTACGAGTGAATTGTAATTTTTTTGTTTACACTGGAATAAAAAATTACGATTATACTCGTTGCCTAATTTTGTTACCCCTTCTTCCATATGCACGAGAAAAAACACACACAAAAACAGTGCTCTTGTGTAAGTTCATTTTTGAAGAATAACGAATTGTCCTACATCTTTGTCTTGCTCTCCCTGTGTTTGTTCCTCCGACAATATGACACACACCCACTCGGGGAGAACGGGCAATAAGTCGTAGCTCAATGTTTACAATGTCACTTGAACAATGTTCAATAATATAACGCAGACAAAAATGAAATATTATGCAATGTATCAAATAAATACTGCAATAACTGTGCGTAAGATTACGTAATCTCTTCTTCATCTTTGTGTTATTGCATTTCGTGCAAAAAACGAAGACAAGGATACGAATTAAGAGAACGTTTGTATTTACACTCGACAGCTGTTAAGAACTCCAAAGGGGACAAACGTTAAACACAACATTTGTTTTTTGTGTGGTCAGGTTAATTGGTTGTGAGCAAGAAGCATGGATTTCGAAAATGTGTGATGGTTTTTCGTATGAAACTATCAGTTTGATCGGATGTCACGGCGTCTAACCGAATTCGTTTATCTCACATTTCTTGCATGTGGTGAACACTTTGACAAGTACTTAGTTTTCATCCAAATCCAACGAGTAAATCTCTTAGTTTATTAAATACGGTGAATTCCAGTCGCGGACTTGTAAATGCAAGGCTTCAGTCAAATGTCATCTCGTTAATCGTGAAGGTATTTAACATTTTAAATGAACATCGCCTGTAGCTGTACACCTGGAACTTTATTTGCGGCCTTCTCGCATCCATCATGGCCTGTACCTTTCGAAGCACGTCTTCGGGTGTGCGGCTTTGCCTTGAGAAAACAAAAACAAACTTTGAGGAGGCTTGAGGTTCGCCTTTAAGAGTAGAACTCGATAGCGATGTCGATATCGGGCTCGAGCCTAGGCGTCCGACCACCTTCGATCGTGCCGCAAGGAGAAGAACGTTTGTGTGTGTAACGTTAGTCATTTCTGATATTGGCGTTACCGTAGAATATCTACTGCACTGTAGAATATCTACTGGAGTTGCGAGGTGCCCCGCTACGTCACTATTCTTACCCTTGGGAAATAGGCGATGTGCAGGCGTCCGTGATGAACTGCGCACACCTGCGCAGCTGAATACGCTGCATGGATGGGCAACTTTCTTTAAAAGCACGCACTCGTTGCACGATTCGCATGTTTTGACTCCTGGAGGGATTCCATGATTCTGCCTCGCAATACTACATGCATCGGACTCCTTCTAGTGCATGACGTTTTTATAACGTTTTTGATATATATAGTTTTTTTTCGCTAACCAGTTTTAAGTGATGGTGTGGCTATTTGGTAGTAACAGAATCTGAAGTTGGGCTAGTTGGATATGCATGGCAAAACTGTCCGTTCAAGCTCACAAATAAACAGAAAGTGTTCTCGAGGTGCCACGGGTGTACTTTTTGCCTGCACCCGTATGCGTTGTTTTTTTGATTGCCTGTTTATTTATTCTTCCATTTCTAATAAATCGTTTAGTTGCGATAAAGCGCTTGACCTCCCTTCCTTTCTGTGTATTCGTGCGCTTGGACTGACAGTTATACCATGTTTGGTAGTACATTTGCTTGCCACGCAAAATACCCGGGTTGGATTCAGGGTAGGTGCCAGGATATCTTTTTTTTTTTACTCGAGGGGCACCCATAACAAATGAGCTCATTTAGGGGGAAAATACAATTCTTTAACAATATCTCGGTTACTAACAGTGAGAGAACCTGTTGCGGGTTTCTCTGGTGAAGTAACTCGCTTACAGCATTGCCCGCATGGCGCATTATCGTTTATAACACTGAATTCTGTCTGTTGGGTGTTCGAGCCGAAAGGTAAATTAACGCGAAAACCCCGACAAGCAAGAAGAAAACCAGAAATTCACAGTGGCGTAGCCAAGGAGTGTCGACCTCCCCCTCCCCCGTAATACGCCGCGAACAAGCTATTTCTATATATGTGTGTCCCAGGTGCATTTTCGATTTAGACTAGGTGAACATTTATCAACAATGATTTCCTTGCCCTCGCAGATTGCACAATAAAACCTCTACGATTGGAATACTTCATTGCTATCAAAAGCCACAGTACAACTGCAATGTCCACCACGATCGCGAGAGTCAGTCAGCCTGAAAAATAACGCGAGCAACGAAATCATGTTACCAACGTGCGGCACAACTTCAAAAAAACAAAAAAAAAAACATCGCGTATTGCAAGCATGCTTGAATGCGCGCAGTAAAGCAAAAAAAAAATGTTGACTAAAAGTGATTTGCTAGATATATGGAGCTTAACATAAAAATCATTCCCATAGGGAACCAATGCTGGAGTTTCCACGGCCGAGCCGCTCCCGCAGACGAGAGTTGCGCCGTGACAAAACCAGAGGGCGCTGGCGGTACTACCGCGTATTCAAGTGGAGCATTATGTACAAATGAGGGAGGACGTATCCGTCTGGGTTTTCCCTCCTTAATCATATCAATAGGAGAGGAAGCGGTGTTTCATCCAAGCGGTCAGGCGAGCAAAGTCCGTTCTGCTCTCACTTTCCTACCTAGTGGTGTCGGGCTGGTTTCTAAACGGAATCGCGCGTGTCTGCTATATATTTATTCGATCGTGAAAACGGCCACGAGAGGAAACCAGGGCCAAACAGCCGAACATAAATGACGTTTTGTTGGAAATAAAACGAGCGCATCATGCAGCATACCATGAATATAATTGTTTTTTTTTTAATCTGGCCCGTTGAGTGTCAGGTATTGTACCTAAGGATTAACAAAGTTTCTCATACATCCATCTATCTGACCATCACCGCCGAACTCCGTCTGATGCCACCCTGTGAAAATAATGATACGGTAGGCAGTTAGTCAATTTTATTTGTAAACAGTTACGTGTAAAGGAAAGCTGCCTTGTGCACAAGATTCGTGCGGGGGCTCGTTCGCCTACGCCTCTGAACTGTTATAAAAGATACTCTCGCGGTAAATACTTGATGCTGAGATGCCTCTGTTTAACTTCATCGTCATCATCATCATCATAATCATCATCATCATCAGCCTCACTACGTTCACTGCAGGACAATTTGTTTTATGTATTCTGGTTTATCGAATTCTTCTGCACTTTTTCACATTTTTTCAAAGGAACATTTTTATTGTTCTTATCTAACTTCTCTCTCTTTTTAGCAAGCGTTGTACAAAAAATATCTATTATAAGGTACAATGTGGCCAATTCCCCTTGTGGGTATGAGCTAGGATCTTCTAGGCGACAAGACAAGACAAAGGCCTCTCCCATGTTCCGCCAGTCAACTCGGTCCTGTGCTTGCTGCTGCCAATTTATACCCGCAAACTTCTTAATCACATCTGCCCACATAACCTTCTGTCTCCCCCTAACCCGCTTGCCTTCTCTGGGAATCCGGTCAGTTACCCTCAATTACCAGCGGTTATGCTGTCTACGTGCTACATGCCCGGCCCATGTCCATTTCCTTTTCTTGATTTCACCTATGATATACTTAAATCCCGTTTCTTCCCTAATCCACTCTGCTCTCTGTTTAACTTGACCTGTGCTAAATGCAGGACTCTTGTTGCGAATAAAGCAGTGGACTACTCGAAGCTCAGCTTTCCAGAGTCAACCGATGCGGTAATCTTCTTTTTCAGTGCCTGCCGTGGTTATAGGAACATCGTAATTTATGCCTTGCTGGAGAAGTATGAAACGTGTTCGAATGTTACTCGTCGTTTAGTTCGCGTAACGCACAGTTTCGATTTTTGCGCTTGCCTGTGCACAAAAACGTGCTGCGTACACCTCTCATTCCTCGTCGTAAGTGGAGCCGTACTTGACTTGCGAAACGCACTTCGACCCGACGAGTACGACGCCACATACGCTTAACAGATATTAAAGAATAACGATGTCTTCTCCGCTCGGGTGGGTCGTCACAAGAATGCGCTATCGAAGACCATATATATAGTCCATTCGATGTGCGACAAGAGGCCATTGCTCCAAACGGCCACTGTACCTGTTGTTTACCGCGGTTTACTGCTATTTACTTTCACCTACTCTCTTCACAAGCATTCGCATGGGGAGGGAGTGGGTGAGTCTCATGGCTTCGATATACATGTACACAATCTGCTCAAACTACCGCTGAACGTCACGTCACAGAGGAAAGCTGATGTCTGTGTGCCCCCTCGCTCCCCCCTGTGAAGTCCATGTGACCTTTCCTCTCCCCCCCCCCCCCCCCAAATGTCTGGCTACGCTTCGGCTGCTCAACACCCGTCCACAAGCCTACCATGCCTCAGCGCACCTGCGGATTTGTGGTATGCTTCACCAAACAGCGCTGTAGTATTGCGGCCAAGATGGCTTTCAAAGTGCGCTGCAGCGAGGGAGCGGCGGTGGCTTCTGTTAATTCAGTTTCGGAGAAACAGTCTCATTAAAAAGTTGTGACATAGAAGAGTTTCAGCACCCAAAACTTCAGGTGTTGTCATTGTCTCTATAAGGTCTGTGGTAATTCCGTGAAAGCGTCCCAGTTTTCAAGCAGGTCCGAAAAATCGACAGCCATGTTATCCTCATCACTGATGTCTGATGGCATATTCTAAACAGCCTGTCATCTTTTTTTTTTCGTGCAACCTCCTTATAGCAATTATTGGTTAAAGGTTATAAACTATAACAATGGAATCTTCGTGGCACTTGAGTATTGTTATAGGTAGGTTTGACTGTATTTACGGACAACACCGATTTTTCGTTAACAACACACGACGCCGGCAATGGAATTTCTGGGAAACGTGGTGACGTTAAAATTTTCCGTGGTTGAACGTAGTTAAACCGCGTTTTTCGAGTGATATCTCGAGGTCCTTTCGATTCACCTGTACCACCGGAGTAGTTGACGAGGTGCTGCACCTTGCCATTCTCTTCAGCGGTGTAGCAGTGACGTCGTCAGAACCACGCCACGCCGTTTCAAAGATGAGGGGCAGCGCTATTTCAGGATTCCCCTGCGACCCTATGCTGGTGGTATGATGTGGTATGGAAAAAAGTTTATTAAGGTCATTCAGAGCGAATCTGCCCTTGTGCCCGAAGTGCAAGGTAAATGGTGATACAGAACACTATTTGCTTAAGTGTCGTTAGCTTAAGAAGGAACGGCAAGGTCTATTTGAGGAACTGCAACGTTTAAGCTCGCCATGTGACAGCCTGACAGCCTGTTTCCGCGTGGTCACTCGGTCTTCAGGAAACAGGTGTAGTGACTTCTTTTGAAATTTTTGAATACTACAGACCTCGCATGTGACTGCGGTGATAATGATGTTTGGGGTATGGTGCGGCGAGATAGATTACCGGCACAATACTGCATGTAGAATAGCACAGAGGCCACCATCTTATGCAGGCTTACGTCGTGCTCTGCTGTATTTTCGTTAAGAGCCTCCTCGTGTTTAGTTAAAAAAACAGAAGTTCGTTAGATGCAATTAACAAAGTAGAAACCGGGCGGGGCAATCGCCTGCAAATTATGCAAGGCTAGATCCGCCGGCTACCTACAACATCCTAATCCTAATCATGTCTAAACACGCAGTGGGCCACTCCCACGTACAATCCCGTGTTTGTAGACGACCTGCCTCGAGTTCCATCTCAGCACCGTAGTCGGAGAGTCGACGAACCCGGCCGTATCTTCTTCGTGCGCGACGGTAGTGGAGAACGCCGCGTCTCGGGGACCGTGGAAGGCCAAGCCTTTCGACCACATTGGGGCCTCCTGGACAACCCACAGGCCAGAAGAGGGCTACGGAGGGCCGCATCCGACCTGACCCGGAGTTGTTATTGACTGTGACCGGGCTCACTGCTAGAGCATGTGTTCTAACGTGAATGTTGGCCCCCAGAGTACTTCGAGAAGTGCGGATGGTGCGGGCTCGGTGCACCATAGAGTGCACGCGAACTAGCAGCCGAGTAGATAGATGAAGGAGACTTCAGGCGTAGAGGGCGCATACGCTGTGTATCTTGCCAAGACGTTTGCGCATCGTGAACTGGCCCATGCACGTCTTGCCGGATGTCAAAGTTAGGTTGATGGAGTAAATTAAGCCAAAAAAAAAACATAAACTCTGCACCATGTCGGCACCTCGTCATTCGTTTCTGGTGTCGCACTGCGCTTGCACCTCTGAACTGGCGCTGCGCGATTTCTGAAAGTTCTCGGGTGTGTACCGCCGTGAACATGTTCCGATCGGTGGAGGCGCATCGAACTGTTCTTCACCTTTGATTGATTTGGGAAAGAAGGAAACGATTGCTTTGCTGAGATTCAACCTTGTCGCGTGCCTTGGTTCAGGTAAGGGCGTCGAGAATCGTACACACGCTTCCGGTGCATCCAGCGACAAGGGAGCCAACATGTTGCACAGTGACGCCGCTTGGCGCCGCTGCGGCTGTTGCCGTGGACGCCCAGTAAGCTTGGATCCAGCCAGCACTTCAAGTGGTGGATTAGAATAGAACAGAACAGAATAGAATAGAATAGAACAGAATAGAATAGATGTTTATTTCATGAGCGCAGATCACGAGGTGTGAGAAAAGCTGCTTTTAGACAGCTTGACTAAGCGCACCTCGTGTATCTTGGGCTTAGGTCAGCATTTGGCCACAGACATACTAATAATAGAATACACGAATAAAATATACACGAATTATATCAATAAATAATTGAAATAACAAACTAGCACTCTTCTATCAGTTAGAAAAGTAGTACGAAATATAAAAAGGAGTCAATACAGTGAGTAAATGGTACATAGTGCTTCATGCATCCATTAAGTGAACAAACTGTGATACTTTTCAATTTATTTCAGAATAAAAACAAAAAAGAATCAGTCACAAAAATACACCAAGACACGGAATTCACGTTTTATGTAACATTGCTTAGGATGGTCGAATATGAAATTATCTATATGCATTTTTCGTTCATAAAAGTGGAAGAGGTGCGAAAGGCTCACCTCGAGCCGTTGTTAATTTTTTTTGCAAATATTTTGCTGAAAGCTTTTTGCTCGAGTTGGCATTGAGTGAGATCGAAGGCCAGATTAATGGAACGAGGCGGTTCCTGTGTGTGTACAAGAGGAGTAGAGCTTTTGCTTTAAAATACACAGATTGTACTACTGAGCGGTTGATCTTTTTTCTGCCACGATTCCCATTTGCTTTCGTGTGTTTTCGATGGCCGCGGTGAATTCCTCTCCAAATGTATAGAACGTAAAGTGCTCAATACTTCGACAGCGTACTGCAAGCGTTCGAATCCGCCAACGTGTAAGCAAAGTGTCATGTTCGATGTCGTCTTCGGCCGAAATATTGCGGCCAATTACAGGCGTCGTCGAATCTGGACACTGGAACACGTGTTCTACGTCATTTAACTCAGATTCCAAATGTGTATTTTGCAGATCAGCACGACACCTTATAACATTCTCAGGAATTGGGGATGACAATGTGGCACCATCTTTCATCAGCAGGAATGGCAGCCTGCCATAACTGAATGGGAAGAAGATGAGAAAAATCATATACATTCAAAACATCTAGTTATCTAAAACGACTCCGGGTTATATGCAGCAGAGACTTACTGGTACATTTTGGTAAAATTGTAGAATCGCACTACAAAGACTGTGGCTTCCCAGGACAATCGAACACCGCCCATAGAAACACATAGGGTCACATTGTTAAATGTTAAACACCCTGGGAAGCCACGTGGTCTGTAATGCGGCACTTTAACTTTGCCAGAATTTTCAACTATGTCTCTGCTGTATAGAATTGGGAGTTGGTTTTGCATAACTATCTTTTTTTTTTCGTCAGACGCAATTTTTTTCGCCTATACTTCCCATTCAGTTACGGCAGGCCACCGCTGTGACCGACGACAGACCATTGGCTGTTTCAAACTATCCCAGAATGCCTTTACTGTGAGTGCATTTACCGTAAGTGGCTAGTGCACCCTCGTTTTGCGAATCATCGAAGGGCCCACTTTGCCTCCATAAGGCAACTCGCGAACATATGTTTGAGTGCTTTGTGATGGTTGCGGAATTTAATCGCATGTTTTTACTTCATTATCGATAATTAACTTCACAATTTCTCTTCTTGTTATGTCTTCACGCATGGCGTGATTCTACGCTATCGCCATGCAATATCACATGCGTTAAACGCAGACTCCATCCACTACATGACATTGATAGTGATTGATATGCGGGGTTTAACGTCCCAAAACCACCATATGATTATGAGAGACGCCGTAGTGGAGGGCTCCGGAAATTTTGACCACCTCGTGTTCTTTAACGTGCGCACACATCTGAGCACACGGGCCTACAACATTTCCGCCTCCATCGGAAATGCAGCCACCGCAGCCGGGATTCGAACCCGCGACCTGCGGGTCAGCAGCCGAGTACCTTAGCCACTAGACCACCGCGGCGGGGCGACATTGATAGTGTTGTTTTCCGTAGCAGTGTCAAGCAATCGCGAAGCTCTGTGCTGGATTATCCGCTTGCCACACATACGGTTTGGGCTTGATTCTCACTCGGATAGGAGTTTTTATTATGTGTTTAATTCGCATCTCTTTCTCAAGCGCGTTTTGCCATCCATAAGCCGGCTTCACCAGTGATCGGTTTCATATCGTGATTAGCTGAAATATTCTCTTCCGAGTATACTTAGCGTAACAAGTCTTCAATGCGGTCCCTGATCTGTGCGTTTTCGTGGTTTTTGAATGGTCGGCTTGTGAGTGTTTTATTTTGTGTTTCTGTCCTCTCTCATGGTTTGACATAACTTTCTGTTTATTATTATTATTATTATTATTATTATTATTATTATTATTATTATTATTATTATTATTATTATTATTATTATTATTATTATTCCCAGTTGTAGTAGTAGTAGTAGTAGTAGTAGTAGTAGTAGTAATAGTAGCCGTATATCCATACTTTGACTCTTCCACGCGTTTAAACTCACGCGCTCTTACCGCACTGATTGCGCTCTAGTGTCGGAGGTCATGTTAATTGCGGTGCTAATGCTGGTACAAGCAATCAATGCGACGGCACAGTTGCTCCGTATCACGTTTAATAAAAACAGGGCAGTCTTCTGTCGGCTCCCGAAATGTTCAACCAAGCGTGCCAAGGCGCACGCTTTCTTGTCTACACGTATTTTCCCAAGCTCTGTTGCTGTGTTCTATCAAATATTACTCAAAGAAAATTTTGATCTTACTGCAAAAAAAAAAAAAAACTTCGGAGCATAGCCTCTGAGATACCCCACGGCGCGCAATCGGCTATGCTCGGAGGCTGCAAATGCGGCCTGCTTTCGATAGAGGGCCCAGAATGCGCAGAGCGCGCCGGCAAGCGCGTTAGTAGCGAAAATCGCGCGCAGAGGGCGCTCCCTATCCAATTTCGGAGCGCTTCGTACGCAAAAACAAAAAGAAAACGAACCTAGACACGAAAGAGTAGGCGACTGCGGAGGGAACAGTGGGGGAGCAGCCGAGGTGCTGGAGTTCTTCGGCGGGCAGCGCTTCACTTCGAGTTGAGGTGCCCCGAGGAGCGGAGTGGCGCGTGCCCGCGAAGCGACTTCAATGCCGGCGGCGGGGACGGCGGTGTCTGAGTGCCAGTGAATGCATTTCACCCGGTGCTTTCCGCGCAATCTGAGTGACCCGCAACGTGCTCGTGTCTGCGACCCTGTTTTTTCACGCGCGTAAAGCGCCTTCCGAGCTTCTTCAGAGGCGTTGCACCTGGGCCCGCCGCCAGCTATCATCATCGCCGGGTCGTCCCAACGTCGTCTGCATCGGTTAGGGCTTTTGAGATCAGCTGTGTGCCTGTGCCAAGCCCCCCAAAGAAACTGCGGCGACCATGCGGTCCGTCGCCGGTGTGAGCGTGAACGCAGTGCTTCTGTTTCGGTGCCGTGCCGCCTGAAACGCGGTTGCCGTGGATTTCCAGCGGCAGTTGTGGCGGCGGCGAGATGTGGCGGGTCGGCATGTCGCTGACCGCACTGCTTTTCGTCTGCTTTCTGGCCTTCTGCGGCTGGCCCGGTCCGGCCGTGCTCGCCGAGCAACGTCTGCTGTCAGGTACGCAAAACCCGCTTTTCCTTACTTTCTTTTCCTTCAGTTCTCCGGGCCGATGCCTCCCTGCGGCTAGTTCGTGCGGGCCTGGCCTCGCCGGTTCGACTATTTTCGGGGTCCCGTCTCGGAATGAAACGCGACCGGTGGCATGGCCCTGCCGTTGTTCCAGGGGAGAAAGTTTAGCGAAGGTCGACGCCGCCTCTGCTTTTTCTTTCTCGATTTTTGTTTCTAGCGAGGAAAGGTCGTCGTGGAGAAGAAGCGAGGTGGCTTTTGTACGTAATACATGGGCAGCGTCGCCTCTGGGGCTGCTCGCATCGAAGCACGGTTGATTGACGAGCCGTCAGTCGGCTTGCCAGTAGCGGTGGGTTCGGTCGGTGCGGTTTTCGGGCCGAAGAAGAAAAAAAAAAAAACGCACGCGAGTGTCCGTGTACGAACATAGTATAGTGCCTGCTTCGTTCCCGTCTAGGACACCTTGAACTGATGCTGCGACTCTCAATTGTGGACCCGAAAAGTGGCAATATGCCCCGCCCCTTTCGCTCTTCACATTCACTAAAAGCACGATTTCTGCCGGTGTTCACTCGTTAAGTACCATCCTAGACCAGACCCGAAAGCGGCTCATCGCCAGAGCTCATTTGTCGAGGCGCTCGCATTAGCAGCAACGCTCTGTCGCTAGCTGTTCGCGACTATCATTACTGTTTTAGTGTTTTTCTCGTGGAAGTGATGAGCTTGACGGGATGACTGCGACGTGAAACACGCGATGTCTGGGGACGATTTCCCATTGGTACACAGTGCTGTATATCTTCTGCCGTGCAAAAAAAGAAAAAAAAAAGGGAGAGAGCGACTGGCTTAAACGTCGTCTGCCCGTTTGTCGTCTGCTACGCTTGTTTAGTCGCGGCCCATCTTTGTTTTCGTTTCGAGTTTTTGATCGTTTCAAAAATCTCTTCCTGTCGCTTTCGAGCAGCAAAACACGCTTTGCTACCGGCGGCAGACCGGCGCCGCGTTCTATAACCGCACATGTGTTTGATGCACGGCGCTCCAAAAGCATCGATTGCTCGGGATAACCATGACCTACTACACTCCTGACCTGCCCAGAGAGCACCTCTTCCAGCGCCCACGTTCTAGTTCATACCTTCTGCCGCTAGGGCCGTCACCTACGAGCGGCGTGGCGCTAGGCAGCACCTGTTCACTGACGTCACCTTCACTGTTCGTGGTCAAATTTCGATCAACAAAGCGTTCATAGTGCGTATTTATTATGCACCATTTAAAATTATCCAGAAATAAACGTACCAAAAGTCATTCAAATTCCTTTTTTGCAATCAAATGGACGCGGCAACATATAGGCTGTCCTACACCATGTAAATCTACGGGTTCCAACGTTTGTCGACCAGTGTGCTGTAAATACTTAAGCGCACTGAACAGCTTACTTGACCAGCAATGTGAGTGAAGAAATAGTCACATATATGCCAGCAGTTCACCACAGAATGCAGGTATTCTTATTCCAGCACCGTCAAAACAACCGTAAAGTAGCAGACGAACCGGTTATAGGTAGCGCCACCTACGGCGAGCGATTGAACGAGAGCGGGGACACGCGCTCCCATAGGAACCCCGCTATCTGAACAGGTCAGGAGTGTAGTAGGTCATGGGGATAACTGGCACAGTTCGAGATCGTTCCTGAATGCTGCTTCCGTCGCGTAGATAGCTCGTTTTGTTCGGCCTGCTCGAGTCACGTATGCGCAACGAGAACTAACGCAATGTTTATTACGCATGTGCATATAAAAAAGTGCTGCAAGGCAATAATAAACACTTTCCGTTTCATTACACAACAATATATCTTATTTTTATATTGCATACCGCTCGCTACGCGGTTTTCTTGGTGCGAGTAGACGGCCTCATGCCAGCAACAGTGGAATTCGCTCGCCGAAGCCGTCGCGTGAATGAGGTTTGCCTGCGCTAGCGACTGATCGCGCGAAGCCGATCTACGTTGCGTCGCTTGTCGCTGTCGCGTGCATTTTCGCGCTTATGCATGAGGTTTGGCCCTTAAGGGTTACGTGGTACGTTCAAGCAAGCTGAACTGAACCACTGCTGGCCGATGTCTAGTTGATGTGCCTGCTTAATCTTTGGTCAATCCACGTGGCATTCTTTTCCTTCCCCAAACATCTTTCAAAGGTAGGTCTGCCCATCGTAATCGGGTGTGGGTGAGTATCCGCTAAAGTGTAGCCGCGGCTACGTCTGTGTATAGCGCACGTGGAGCCGGTTTTCGCTCCGCTGGGCGAAACCTCGAGATAGTTTCGGGCTCTGATGTGGTCAGCCTGACAGCTAAGCCAAACATGCTTCTGATACAGCGCTTCAGAGCCCGAAGCTGCCCCGAGGTTTCGCCCCTCAGAGCGAAAACCGGCTCCTTGCGCGCTCTACACAGACGTGGCCGCTGCTGTACGTTACTTAACCGGTGACGTAACTTGCTGTGCTGGTCGCGGGTTCGAATCCCGGCTGCATTTCCGATGGAGGCGGAAATGTTGTAGGCCCGTGTGCTCAGATTTGGGTGCACGTTAAAGAACCCCAGGTGGTCGAAATTTCTGGAGTCCTCCACTACGGCGTCTCTCATAATCATATGGTGGTTTTGGGACGTTATTAAACCCCACATATCAATCAACTTGCTGTGTTGCGTGTGTTAAAGGTGCAATGGGCACAAACTGTTCGGGGAGTATGTGCAGTTATTAATAATTAATGCAATCACTCTCTTCTCTTCAGTAGCACTGTTTTTTTCCAGGTTGCGGAGAAATAACTTGCTTTTACGTAAAACGCTGTGATAGTAAATAAAAATCTATCACTATATATTGATACCAAAAGTTCTGGAAAACGATAGTCCCGTGAATAACAATGATAATATGTGTATGTGCATCGAATGCGAGTCGACGTGGCTTCTAGTGCCAAAGGCGAGTCGTGCGGAATTATTTCGGAATTAATTTGATTGAATGTTGACTAAGCTTGAATTCGTGGGGACTTCGCGTGCCGTAATAACGGTGTAATTATAAGGGACACTGTGTAATGGAGGACTCCAGAAATTTCGGCTGTTCGGCGTCCTTTAACCGACTTTGCTCAGGGCGCGGGCCTCTCATTTCGCCTCCTTCCTAATGCCAGCGGTGCCCGGCTGCTGACCCAAGGTCGCATTTCTTTGGAAGTGAAATTCTACAGACGCCCGTGTATTGTGCGATGGTAGTATACGTTAAGAAAGAAAAAAAAAAAGCACTGGGTGGTGTAAATTTCCGAAGCGCCCTACACAACGTCTCTTCCCTCATATTCACGTCGTAGTTCTGGGACGTAACACTCTAGATATTATTTTGTCCTTCCAAGGGCGACCGACGCGGGGGCATCAAACCCTTGACTTGCTGGGTAAATAAAATCGGTACAATGAATCAACAGTTAAAATGGTATATTGATAATGAATTAGCGAAAACCCGAACTTTCAATATGCTCTTCATAGCGTCAGCTAGGAGTGATGGTGTTTAGTAATAATTATTGGAGTTTAACGCCCCAAAGCCACCATATGATTATGAGAGACGCCGTGTAGTGGAGGGCTGCGGAAATTTCGACCACCTGGAGATCTTTAATGTCCACCTCTCTCTAAGAACACGGGGTGCGGGCATTTTCGCCTCCATTGAAAATGGGGCTGCCGCAGCCGGGATTCGCTCCCGCGACCTGCGGGTCAGCGCAGTGGAACTATAACCACTAGACCGCCGCGGCAGGTCGCGCGAGCTGTTAATGTTTCTTTTTTTTTAAAATCATTATGGGAACATAATTATGGCAGCGAGTTGGGCACCCGAAGGTGGTTTCAAAGCGTCGTTAGGGGGAAAAAATGAAAAAAAAAAAAACCCGGTGGAGCGAGATTTTTCACTGCAACCCGCGAGATAATGGACAAGAAGACGGAAGAGCGAAAGTTGTCCAAATTAATCCTCTCTGCCTGGTTGGCTCCGCGAAGCCGGTCGCTAAGTAAGCCTCAATAAATTACCGTTTTAATCGGATCAGGTCGTCGGACGGAGCGCGCCCTTATCTAATGAGGATCCACGCTTGTTTGCGCATATTTTAGGATCGCGCGTGGGGTCTGTACACGGCGAGTGGACCTTTATTGCATTAGGACATTGATTGCGGCTTAGCCATCTTACGTGGGTCGCCGTGACGTTGAGCTGCGCCGCATTTAGCAATGCTAATCGCGTACATAAGTTCGATGCGTCAGCTGTCGCATATGCATGCTCCTTTCGTTTGGCTATATGTCGTTGACCCGACGCCTTGAACAGCTGATTAAAGAGGAATAAAAAACAAAAACAAATCGCTCGCACGAGTGACACTTTCATTTCTCTTCCAATTGAGCATTTCCGGTTTCCCGGGTGATCTGAAAAAAAATCAATAAAAAATAAAATAATATGTGAGTTTTTTTTTTCTGCCAAAAGTGCATCATAATTACGCGGCAGACCGAAGTGGAGAGCCCCGCGAGTTCTGACACATCTGGCGTTCCTTTCGTGAGCACCGCACGGTCCATTCTGTTTTCACTAGAAAGGTGGCCGTCGTAGCTGGGGTCGAACCCCCGACCGTCGGCTCTGCAGCCGAGAACCAGCACCACCGCGGCGGGCTTCCTTAAAAAAAAAGTTTTTGCGAAGGTGGTGGCCCTTTTATTGATTAATTATTAATTTATTTACTTCAATGTACTGCAGACCTTGTCGGTCCAAGCAGGTGTTATAGCACATAAAATGGTTACGATTCTGTCGAAAGTGGCGAACACATTCAAAAAGAAAAAAAAAAATCAGTTCAATGCTGGGTGGCACGTTAACAGTTTCAAAGGTGACAGTGTTTGTATCGTGTGCGAGTATAATACAAAAATGTAATACACTAACTCTAATAAAAAAAATATCGCTTATTTCTCGATCAAAAGATCCTACCGTTTCACAGTTCAAGACTTCTATTGTATACATATGATATCGAAGGACAAAGACCAATTAATTTTCCGCACAATTAATGAAAAAATAATTATCCTGTGTGGCGCGGCCGGGACACGCACCCCATGTTACAACGAAAGCTCATCAAGTGGCCTTGAGGCAACTGCACGGCTAGTAAAGTTGCGAGGTACGTGCACTGCGCTAAAGATCACCCTAATTTGGCGATGCAGGGAAATACCCACTATTCCATTATTCAACATTCTGAGGTGAAGCGTGGTATACCCGCTGCGCGTCTCTAAGGCAGTATGCGCACTTTGTTGATGCGGCAAGACTGCAGGTGACGGAAGGATTGGTGCTGAGCTTTTCCTATAACACGGGGTTAGCTTCAGACCTGACACCTTCGAGGACCTCGTTCATGCTTCGAGTCAGGGAGAAACTATGGCCTCCCCCCCCCTCCGCCGAAATTTGGAGTGAGGTGTGTTTTACCGAAGCAATGAATAAAATGAATATGTGTTTAACGCGAATTATATGCCGCCGCCGGAATCTTTTAAACTGACGGAAGTATCGCTTAAACATCTAACTGGTTTAGAGCGATTTCTGGGTTTAGCACGTCAGATGACCAGTTCAGATAGTGATGCACCGTTTAGTCGACACGGCTGCTGATCCGAAGGTGGCGAGCTGGAACCCTGCCGCGACGGTTGCATTTTAAATAGAGGGAAAATGCTACGGACCGTGCGATGCGAGCGCATGTTAGAGAACACCAAATGTTCCTGATTTCGCGAGCCCCATACTAAGGCGCCTCTCTCGATCGTATCTTGGTTTGCGGTCGTAAAACCCCAGATATTATATTTGAAAGCAGGGTAGAACGCTAGGATAAGTGTAAACTCCGTCCTCAGCGGTCGCTGACCCTCACTTAATACATAGACGCCCAATCCAATCGTATTCGTTCATTATTGTGACGTCAGGCACCTTTCACGTTTTTCGGGTAGGTCACAACGCACCCATGTCCGTGTAGTTTTTGGTTGAAACATGCACTGAACTTTCTGGCAAAATTCAGCGAAGCTTCTGACACCGCTGCTCGGGAAACGTAGTGTTTTAGGTTTGGGTGATGAATCTTTAATTATTAATTGTATACAGTGGCAGGGAGTGTGCATACGTCTACAACGGAAACCACCTATAGCACAACTCTTTTGTACGGATGAATGGTCAGGCGTGCTGCAGTATCTATTCAGCTATGGGAAGGCTGAACGCAGATATATTCAATGGGGCAATTGCTTGGCCAACGCATGTCGTACATAGAGCACCGTCAATGTAACCGATGAACGAGACTATAAGTATAGGTATTGACGATGGCATAAGGCCACCGTTGGTGCTCCGGCTTCTATAGGCGCCAATGTGTGCACGCATTGTACTACAACGCTGCAGCTCTGGCGAACGATGACCTGTCGTGGCTGAGTCAGAACGCCCGTCGCTTTTGTGCGTCTTATATCATATCCCCGTTAAAGCGCGAGATATGCCAGTTCTTACTAATTCTGTCGTGAAGAAGTGAAGTATATAGGGGATAAAGGCTGACAGGTCTGACGAACACGTCGGTGACCCTGCACGGTGTGGCACCTCATAAGAACTTGGTCAACTGGTCTTCAATTTTAGGTGCATTCCAAGGGTGGATGGTTTATGGAGTTTGTCGCGTCAAGAGCACCTCTGGTTACCGGAGGCACCGTTGAAGCTGGGGTGGGGGTGGGGTTTAGTCTCGGTCCCATGAGGTTCTTTTGCTGGCTTCAATGGTGAAATTAAGTGAATGAAACAACAAAATCGAACTTCCAGCATAATAGAGAAGAGCTGGAAGGGTAAGCTAAGCGATATTGCTCAGCTTGTTCTTTTATATAGGACGCACGAGAATCAATATTCGTTCACACCTCGTCGAGAGCTGCAATCAGTCAAGAATTTTGGTACAAGTGTTACGGGTTATGAAGGACCCGTTTTGATGTGCGAATGGAACTGGCACACCGGGTCGTGCCTCCCTCCCCTTGCCCCCTCGATTTTTTTTCGCCGTGGCATAGATAGCAAAAAAATGACCATTTCAAAGGGGTGCCCTCTACGAAATCAAGGAGGTGCCCTCTCCTCCCCCGCGAAAAGGTCCGCCTACGGGCCTGGCACGGGGTGGTCGTCGAGGGGTGGTAATCATCGTAGGGGGATGTCCCACTCGTGGGCTTCTGGTCAGCGCATTACGTCACTCGGTGGGTGCCCTTCAGTGTCCGTCCGTGTACGACTTTGTAATGTTGGCCTCGGCGGCTCTGCTGTCGCATTCGCGTGGGTGTCCTTGAACCCACTCTTCTCGCGACGCCAGAGCAACGTCATCGTTTTACGTGAGAAGGGGGGGGGGGATTCCGAGAGGGCATGAAGGGGGAGGGTACGAAGACCTCTGTCTTTTTACTGCCCTCTCCCGCGTCCTTAAAAAAAAGAGATCCCGCCGCTACCTCGCGTTCTGCAAGGTTTTGCGGTCCGCGCTCGTAACGTATCAAAGTCGGTGCACCGTGGAACGCGCAGTCTTGGAATATCTCGCGACCTCTCTCGAGGTCGTTGCTGCAGCTGCTTGCCGGGCAACTCTCGAAAGGCTTGCTTCGTAGGGACTTTTTGTCGCGGTGGTCGTAAACACTGCCGCTGGCGCCGGTGCGCAGAGCCGGCGGACCAACTTGTCTCGGCGCATTACTAACAATTTATGAGGGATCATCATCATCATCATGACTACTTCCCATGCAGGCCAAACGCCTGCCCCGTGTTTTTCCAATGAGCCTGGTGTTGTGGTTGCTGTGGTCACGTTATTTCCCACAAACTTAACTTAATCTCATCTTAACACCTCTCTGCTTCTCCCTCACGCTCTTAATCTTCTCTTGGAGGGCAGTTGTAATAAATTAATCCGTTAAGATTGCCGAAGTCCACCTCTGCAATAGTTCATCCTGTGGTGCTTCGCGTATAAATCAATGAGCTAAATAAAAAAATAACCAAGAACATTCCGTGGAGGAGTATTCGGCTTTCGTACAAGGGACCGACCACAAGCCATTCAAAGAAACGCACTCGAGTTGAAACCAAATTAGCGCTCTGTGTGTGATCTTCGTCAGTGCTTGTTTGCTGCACTGTTCTTATAATAATTATGCACTACCAACACGCCCGAGCTTCTACCCTTCAAATAAATAAACTGGTTGACTAATCGAGCAGTGTCTGGGCCACAACAGGGCATTTGTGTCAATTTTAGAGGGAACCCTGGCGCTGCAATCGTTCAGGCGCCACGGGAATAATGGGTAGTACACAATGTTGCCAAGTCTTTGTGCTTGCGGGCTGCGAACGAGCTTGTGGCTCTGTTGATTTGATGATTGACATGTGGGGTTCAACGTCCCGAAACCACCGTATGATTATGAGAGACGCCGTAGCGGAGGGCTCCGGAAATTCCGACCACCTGGGGGTTTTTTAACGTGCACCCAAGTATGAGCACACGTGCATACAGCGTTTTCGCCTCCATCGATAATGCAGCCGCCGCAACCTGCGGGTCAGCAGCCGACTACCTTAGCCACTATAGAGCACCGCGTCGGGGCCATGTGGCTTTGTTTATTGCCGCGTTTTGGTTTTGTTTCAAACGAAAGAACGGATCTGTTGTGAATTTCGTGACACGACCTAAATTGGTCAACCTAAAAGGTTAATGCGGTGGAGACTGGAGTGTTTGCCGATTGTCGTTTCGTGGCAAAGCATGCTATATAAGCCGCGCTAAGCCAAACGGAGCCTAAAGTGTGAAGACTAGGTGAATTTGTGTACTATACCCATCATGCCCGTGCTCCATTGCTGAAGCGCCGTACGTTGCAGCTCCCATAAACAGTAGTGCCAGAGCTCCCTCCGTAGCTCAGCAAAACTTGTGGAGCTAACTCGGACCCACTCAAGAAATATATTTTGCGCTTTGGACTCACTCGGACTCACACTCACAAAAATGTTCTTCAACCGGACTCACTCGATCTCAAACTCACCAAAATATCTCTCACCCGGACTCGCTCCGACTCACGGCTCGACCTGAGTCTGATTGAGTCGACTCATGAGGGGGTTCGTCGACCTACGGTTCCCTCTAGTGTATTCATAGGAAACTGTATATATGGTTGTGTCATGGCCTCCGAGATGGATGGATGGATGGATGCTATGAGCGTCCCCTTTATAACGGGGTGGTGACAAGTATGCCACCAGGCTCGACAAAAAAAAAAAAAAACCTTTTTTTTTGATGTTGGCCTAATGCCTCTACTTCGATAAATTCTATCTTAATGGAAAAAAAGGTAAATTTTCAGCTTAAGTTCTCTGCCATTTACGGCACACTGTCCATATTTTATTTTTCCAATATTTATTTTTGTCCTTTCTCTCTAATTTTCTGCCACCAATACTCTAACCGTCTCTTACTTATTTCAATCGCGGGTGTGTTCAGCTTTCCATTGTTGTCCCTAAAACCCAAGGCTTCCTGTAGGCTCGTGCCCAAACGTACACCTGGGTGGATATCTCCACATTCAATCAGAACATGCTCCGCCGTTTCCTTATCTTTCCCGCAGCATGTGCATTGTTCTTCTTCTTTACTGAATCTTGCTTTATAACTACGCGTTCTAAGGCAACCCGATCTCGCTTCAAACAGTAAAGCGCTTCCCCTTGAATTATCGTAAAATGCCTCCCTCCTTATTTCATTTTTGCCCTTTCGGTAGTTACTCAAAGCCGGTTTTTTCTCCATAGCTGCCATCCAGTAAATCCTCTCCGCCTCCCTGACTTTTCCCTTAACGCTCTTTGTTGACATATGGCTTACAATACCAGCCGTATATTTACTAGTGAGTCTTCTAGTTCTTTTTCTCCACTGTGTGTCCACGCTCTTCCTATACAAATAACGGAACACCTTCTCTGCCCATCTACTCTCCTTCATATTTCTTAGCCTTTCTTCGAACCTTATTTTGCTCTGCGCTTCCCTCGCCTCAAAACCTGCCCACCCCATATCGCCCTTTACAGCCTCGTTTGTCGTCTTCCCGTGAGCACCCAACGCGAGGCGTCCCACAGTCCTTTGATTTACATCCATTCCCGATTGCACCTCTGCCCTCATGCACATCACTGAGTTCCCAAAAGTAAGCCCTGGAACCATTACACCCTTTCACAGACCTCGAAGCACCTCATACCTATTGTATCCCCACAACGCTCTGTGCTTCATTATTGCCGCATTCCTCTTTCCTTTTGCTGCCGAGGCTTTTTCCTGTACCTCCATGTATCTATCACTCTCATTTACCCATACTCCAAGGTACTTGTATTCACTTACCCTCGGTATTTCTTAGCCTTGTATGGACACCGTCTGATCACAGGGATCATTGAATACCATCAATCCACACTTCGTTACACTGAATCCTAGTCCAAGAGCTTCACCTTCCCTTCCGCATATATTCGCCAGCTGCTGTATATCATCTCGACTGTCCGTAAATAAGACGATATCGTCCGCATAAAATAAACCTGGAAGCTTCTGCTCAATCATCATGCCGCCCTGTTTGTGTGACAGATTAAAACCAATGTTGCTACCTTCTAGCGCTTTTTTCTAGATTGCGGGTGTGCGCCCGCCATCTAGGAGGCAATGGTAGTGTTAAGGACAATCAAATTCGCGCCGAAAGGTTTCCCCGAGGACGCCTCTTCCCACACAGCGGCGCCAATGCGTCGCTTCGCGCGTTGCTCGCGTTCGCACTTCTACGAGGTGATCGACCCGCGAGGCGCGCCCTGCACAATGCATGTCGGGGGCCGGCTCCCCTTTATCAGTCACGCCGGCTTTTATGCACTCGAATCAGCGTCCTTTCGGGCGGCGTCCCACAGATGCAACTCGCCGTCGCCAGCGTCAGTGACCCCGGCCTCCCGTTAATGCGCCGTACACCTGTTATCGGCGCCCAACATCGGCCGCGTAAAAAGCCGAAGCGCTCGAGTAGTAGCAGCCCGGTCTATCTCGATTGCTTATCGCGCTAAAGTGTGCACGCTCACTCAATGTTCCGCGTGTCGAGTGTGTACGATAACGAGCGTTCGATAAGCGTCAAGTGGTGTATACGCCAGGCGTCGTCGCGACTGTGGCTCGTGGTGTAAATGGCATCTCAGTCGTATACCGCGCTTGAAATACATTATCAGGCAGTTTTGTGAATCACATAGCGTTAGGAGATGTGGCAGTTCGTGAATGCGATCGGGCGACTGGTCGCTGTGCTGGCTGTGAGAGTCTTGAGGATTTGAAATAGACCAAAAGACGAAACGATGAGAACGCAGATCACAATTTTTTAATGGTATATGGCCAGAGATCTGTGGTATGCCTGGTTTATCGCGAGGATTGCCTCTCCAGATGTCGGGGAATGATAGTGGTGGGTTCGATGATCGCTTATACAGAATACTTACAACCACAAACACACATATATACACAGAAAACGGAAGAAAAGGAAGATGGAAGTTTGCGATGAAAAAAAAAATCGTAGACGGGCGATTTTTTTTTTTCAACTATACACAGTCATTCTGTTTCGTTAAGGCGAGTGCTTCTCGAACATATCAACGGCGCTTTTGTTTTGCGTGTGGCAACCCTAGCTAATGAAATATCAATTGTACAATTAAATTGAATTCAATTGAAAGTCCACAATAACTTAATTGAATATAACGATCACTTCGTACAGAGTGATGTGGAATTTCACCTGCACCGTCTACATGGCAGTTCTACTTATGCAAGGTGGGGACCTCGGGATAGTTCACGGTCCCTTTCTCTGTTCTTTCTAATCACTGCGTTCATTGCAGACGACGAAAAGAAATAAGCACTGAAAGACAGAAAGACTTTTTTTCTGTGATTCAAGTTGTTGCAACCGATATTTCGTCGCCCAATGCACAACCAAGCTTGGTCGGGGTGCGATGTGACCTGAACTAGTGTACGTTTGGTAGACGACGAAGTGATCCACGGAATCCTAAAATGTCGCATCAGCGGTGGGATGACGTGTGCCAGCTATCCGTCTAAATGTATGCTCCCACGAAGGGCTGTCAAAAAAGGATGTTCATTTATCGGTGCCTTCAATGGAAGTCTTTCACGACGTCATTGAAACTATAATTCAACGTGGTTGCTCAGCGGCCGTAAAGTGTTGCGCTCCTAAGCTAGAGAGGACGCGGGTTCGATTCCCGGCAGCGGCGGCCGTATTTCGATGCGGAGTGGAGTGCAGTTTCTGCGTTCCGGAGGCACCGTTTGCGCGGTACGCCATGTTACCCTGGAGCCGTCGGTTACCGACGGACGATCCGCTGTCCGTTTCCTGTCGGATAACGTATACCGTAACACCCCTGCTGCGTTTCGTTATACACCTTTAGCGTAGTATATGCTGCAGTGGACCTCGCCTGAACAAAGTTGCACATGTTGATCGCAATATTCAGCAGGATGAAAAACTGGTGGGTTGATTGGTGCTGCGTTTATGAGTGGCATGTTTAGAGTGCAAATATAAATACAGGGCGCACACACTCACACACACACGCGCACGCACACGCACACACACACACACACACACACACACACACACACACACACACACACACACACACACACACGCGCGCACACACGCGCACGCGCACACACACGCACACGCGCACACACGCACCCGCACACGCGCACACACCCACCCACCCACACACACACACACACGCGCGCGCACACACACACACACACACACTCACTCACTCTCACACACACACACACGCGCACACACACACACACTGCGAAACGGCAAAAAAGATGGCATGCATGTGTACTTCACTCAATACGCAGTTATAGTTGTTACACCCTAAAACTAAATCTAAGCTCCGCCCACAGTGGTCACCGTGCCACCCAGGCAGAATTCGCATATACGTCTCACGCTTTAACACGACTGGCATCCTTACAGCAACATAATTATCTTTATAAATGTCGTCGTTTAGAACCTTGCATTGTCAACAAAAAGCGGGACTATATACGGTCACCAAATGCTACAGCTTTGTTTGCGGACTATTTTAAATCAATTACACAAAGAAAATAATCTCGATGTATCTGAAGGCTACGCGACATATTTATGTGATTGTTTGCGCTGCCGCACAGGTTCATGTTTTTTTTTTGTTTGTTGCTGTCCTCATCACCACGGCTATTTCTTCCTTTTTTGTTTTTCAAACATTTAGACAATACCCTTGTCCATTATTTCTTACCATGGTTGTTTACTGTTTTTACCGCTTTGATAATACCTTATGTATATGACATGCTTCTGTTTTACCGCTGTTTAATCCCGGCAGCGGCGGCTGCATTTCCGATGGAGGCGGAAATGTTGTAGGCCCGTGTGCTCAGATATGGGTGCACGTTAAAGAACCCCAGGTGGTCAGAGTTTCCGGAGCTCTCCACTACGGCGTCTCTCATAATCGTATGGTGGTTTTGGGACGTTAAGCGCAACATAACAATCAATCAGTGCTCGGTGTGTACAAAGTGGCCAGGTTCCTCTCGAGTTGCTCAATATAGCTTCTTTGTCTGATCTCCTCGCAACCTTGATAAAAAAATAAATTGCAGTCGTTTATTTACGTGTCGCCAGGCAGATATCACCGATTTCAGGCATATCGTTTGCTCGTACAGGTTCGTGTTCACTTCGTTAGTTCTCGGTCGAAAAATTTTACTTGGCGAATTTCGTAAGAAATTCCGAGTTGACTGCTCTGTGAAACGCAACGCTTTAAGAAGGAACAATGAATTGTTAATTTATAATATGCGTAGTATTTGAATTACCAGCGAAAATGTGGTTATGCTTAGAACGAAAATCGCCAATCCTTGCCCTGCTGCACAGATGCATTGTATGCGTGCTGTAGTACTGGGGGCGGGGTGTGTATTTATTCTCAAGTTGTAACCGACTATAGTCCGACTTGTATTCCCCCCCCCCCTCTTTTCGTCCCTCGGGCAAATAAATGTGAAACTTACGCCTCTGTGCTGCCATACTCCCTGAATTGTGTGACATAACTGGAACATTGCTGTCCTATAAATCAGCAGATTCCGGTGCCAGCTGCAACTTAGTTTTGCCGCTCACGTACGGCGCTCGGCGATTCGAGCGTCAATTCGCGTGGCTCGTCGACCGCACTCGCCAAAGCGGCGAAATAAAAACAAAACTTGTCTGGTCTAGTCCATCCTGGAGCCGCCGTGGAGATCTGGTTACGAGTATCGGCACGCTGTCTAACAGCACGTGCCGTGACTTAACGCGAGCCGACGTTGTAGGAAAGGGAGACAGAACCACATACCTAATGGGTGGCAATTGCACTTTGCAGGAATACTTAAAAACGTCGTTTGGCGTCGGCGCAAATCCATGCAAGATACGTCTTTTAGGCCAGGATAGAGGTTCGAAGCGATAAGTAGTCCAGTGAAAAATCTGCGAACGCGGGAAGGTTCCATCGAACATGTTATGTTAGCGGCCGCTCTGTGCCCCTCGCCCAAGTCTCGTAATATTGTTACGGGGAAGATTTATTGACCGACAGCAGGTCTTGCTAACGGCTTAGAGAGCGCACAGTCATGCAGGCCAACGGGAGAAGCTCGAGAGTCCAACCCACAACCACCACGTTGTGATCTTCCTCCTTTCAGGTGCCATTTCAGCTGTGCCGAAGCGACAGTTCCATACACGTATCATCACCCCGGCTGTATAGATAAAGGCGGTGGGATGTTGCTATGCGCAGCTCGACGCGCAAGGTCCAGTACCAGATCCTGGATGACCCAGGCGTATCCAGAAATTCTTTTCGGAAGGGGGGAGGAGGGGTCATCCATACCTTGTGTATGTTCGTGCGTGCGTTTGTACGTGCGCCTGTACGATTGACAAGCCAACGTTACGTTGACGCAAGATACGCGAGTGAAACTGAAAAAAAGTTCGAGGAGCGGTCGAACACCCAACGCCATTGGATCCAGCCCTTGCTGGATTGGTTCGAGAAGGAACATCGCTGGCTAAACTCTGTCGCTCCCTGTACTCCCCTTCCCTCCTGGAATGAAAAGCTTTTACTGAGGAGCAGCCCTGTCATCGTCTCTTAGTTTGCGTCGGTGCCACGAAGGTCCCACGTTTGATACGCATAAGCCTAGCTATACTGCACGTTTGGAACGCCAGCGTCGCCGAAGATTCGTCTATCCGAGCCCAAATTGGACCCGGAATAATTTAGCGCGATGCGTAAGTTCTGTGCGCGCAGCCGCGCTGACCTGTTTCACATCTTTTGGTCTTGCCAGTCTAACGGAAGCGTCGCTCAAATCACGCAGCCGACGTGGCACATGTTCTGAGAGGAGGCTCTGTCCAGCCCAGCACTCGAGGATTGGTTGCAGCCCGGTCCCACGGAGTCCCGGAGTAGGGTACCGCCCAATCTTCTCTTGCGCTAACTGCAGTTTACCAAAATATTAATTCATTCTATTCCAGCCAGCGAAGCGACCGTGAAACGAAATCGCTGAAAATTGGGCGCAACGAGCCCGGAGCATCTAACAGCAGAGAAACAGTAGAGAAAAATAGTATATATAGAACAAAAAAATGGACAATTGCGAAATGTAAAAGATAATCGCAAGAAGAAAAATAGACAAGGATATACAAATAGCACGTAATCACATGAAAAGAACAGAAAAGAGCAGGCAAACGCAAGAACACAATATAACAAATAAGGGCTCATGAACACAAGGGAAACACAGGCGGATCAATGCTCCACAGTTCGTACAGCCTTCACTTGGGGTGGAACTAGTTTTGATGTTACTTCTTTCTCCTCCTCCCTTCACTCCTGCGTTGGCATTTTTGTCCGATTATAAGTTCGATGTCGAAATATTTTCTGATTCCGCTGTTGGCTTTTACATCGAACTCTGCACAAAGGTGGTGCCAAAGTTTTTTTTCTTTTTTTTACTGTCGTCGGCACTTACCGGTCGTGGGTATCCATCATAGACCAGTGGCTGCCGTAAGGCCAGTGTTTTGTATAAAGTGAAACAGTGCCGTGAGGAATTTGTTGTCATGTCCGGCGGTCTTAACATGTATAGTTGTGCCACTATATCGACTTCCGGCTTGCAGGAGGTGACGACGGGAGCGTTCTGACTGTAACCCTTGATATGCATTATCTTGTGCCATTGAAACAGAGGTGTGCGGACGGCGTATTCAATCGTCGGTTTCTCGTCAAATTCTAACGCACTCAATCAAGGCATGACAGCGTGAGATAAGAAACGCGCCCATAGACGATCAAAGATGTTTCAGTGAACTTAAGCCTCTTGCAAACGCTGCTTCTGTCGCATTTGCTGTGCGCATGCCACAAGCCGAGCCTGCGAGCTTCTCTCGACTGTAACTGGTCCATCGGAAGGCGTCATTTCCGGCACCGTTCACCTTGAGAGTTGGCAACGCTCGCATTACGTAACTCGCCCTCGACTGCGTTGAGGAGGCTGCACATTCAGCCTTATACGAGGGGGTCTTCCCCTACGCGCGATGTTGCCCCGCCCTTTTTGTTGGTGTCGTGTAGGCTCGCGCCGTTTGATCCGATTTGCATTACCTTTCCGGTTTCCCCCTCGCAAGTGTTTCGCATCCGTACGAGGGAGAGGTATAACGCGCTTTGCTTCCTACAGCTGTTTGTGCTAAACTGGAATATCGGAACCTGGCGAGCGCATGTTTTGATAGAAGCGACAGTGCTATAGAGCTGCCGGCCAACGAACTGCTGTGACCTCGTTGGGCCGTTAGTTCAGGTGCTATAGAGGTTCCTGTGCTTAGATTTTGGTGCTCGTTAAAGAACACTAGGTGTTACTTTTTCCAGCCCTCATCGGCTGTGTAAAACTTACCCAGAATAAATCCAACCAATATTGCAGCTGCATGAAGGCTACCCAACATTACATTCTTTGGGAATGCCACCTCTAAGGACAAGCTTCTTCCCTCGAGGCCTGGGAGTCTCTCCTCGGTCGTCAACTGACTACTGCATTCAGGCCGACGTGGTTAACTGGGCCGGAAAGGTCTTGGCTAGTTGATGGCCACCGCCTTCGAAGCACCGGCCAGAGAACTGCAGTGACCTAGTTGTGTCGTGGATAAAGCTGGTTATCTCTCATTCTGGTCGGAACTTCCAGATCTCTCCTCTGGGTGCTCCTCATGATCACATTGTTGCCTTGGGACACCAAAAAGTGAGTGCCTCGGGTGCCTGACCGTCGGTGGTGTCAGCACGGTGACGTAAAAATCCATCAAGTGGTGACATCACCTGTCTTAGTGCAGTTACAGACCGTAGAAATTTGCGACATCCTCGTAACTTCCCCATGACTGGATCATGACGTCACGTCAAGTGACGTCACGTCAGATCATCGCCTAGCCAAAGCAACACCACCTAGACTATTCTTGGTGGTGTTGGCCAAAGCGGGCTGATCCGGAGGCTGTGCAAAAGCAAGTGCGGTGCAGAACGTAGTTTTCTAGAATTATTAGAGTAGACTCTGGCGCTGCGATCGTTCAGCGACTATGGGAATGATGGGTAGTACGCGGATTTGCCTAGTCTTCATGCTTGCGGGGTTCGAACGCAATTGTGGCTTCGTTTCTCGCTGTGTTCTGGTTTTGTTTCGAACAAAAGAGCAAACCGTTTTGAACTTCATGACTATTTAAATTGGTGAGCTTGAAAGGTTCAGGTGGCGAAGCGTAACTGCCGAACGTCTGCCGATTTTTGTTTCGTGACAAAGAAGCTCCTGGCCACTCGAAGGCAAACGAAGCCTGAAGTGGGAAAGTTATACAATTTAGTGTACCGTAATCATTCGCACGCTGGCTGAAACGCCGTGCGTCGCAGCCCCCACAGACACTAGCGCCAAAGTTCCCCCTAGTGCACTTACAGTAACGTCTCTGGTGCAGGAAGCTTTCGGAAGGGGTGTATACGGAAGGGGTGGGGGTCTAGTTGGTAAGACATGTGTGCTGCTCTTCAGACAGGCCAAGCTCATCGGCCGTGCAAAAGACAGACAGACGC
Organism: Rhipicephalus annulatus; assembly: GCA_013436015.1. Taxonomy (NCBI): domain Eukaryota; kingdom Metazoa; phylum Arthropoda; class Arachnida; order Ixodida; family Ixodidae; genus Rhipicephalus; species Rhipicephalus annulatus. The sequence goes on along the minus strand of WOVY01013197.1, from coordinate 130,661 downwards.
GGGGAATAATCGAAGCCTTACATATTATTCGATACGGGCCTGATAAATGTGTCAGCGAAGCTTGTTTACACACATATGCAAACAAGTTGATCTTATCGTTTACGTTGTCGTACGTGGTGCGCGGTTGTGTTTTATGGTGCGCATGCGCGAAAAGACGAGTCATCCAAGTTAGTCTGGGCTGGTGCCGTCCACTTTTTTTTCTTCTTTTGTGTTGTATAAAATGGGCTGGGGAGGATAACTCCATCTACTGAGAAAAAGAAGAAGAAAAAGTACACGCTTTTCGCCCTCGCCGCGTCTTAGACGAATGTATAAGAGGCTCTGCGAATTTTGTCTCTGACAGTCTCAGTTTGTCTGCATCTCTGCCTTTTCTGCAAATAGTGCACGCTTAATCCGTATAGTGCATGTCCCGAGAGAGAGAGAGAGAGGGAGAGGAGGAAGGCCGGGAAGTTAACCAGATATTGGCATTCGGTTCGCTACCCAGCACGGGGGGTGGGGTAATAGGGGCAAGACAGAGAGGGTAGAGAGAGAGAGCGAAGAAAACGCACGTGCACTCACGAGGAAACGAAAAACGTATACAGGAAGGGCGTTCTGGCTTCAACCGTTCAGAAAGGCCGGTCGATCGCAAAAAAGCGCATTTCAGGGCCTTCTTCTGTGAAGTTGCATCCTGTCGATATTGTAGAGTTCTTTCCTCCGACAGAGGTGGATTATCTGACTTGCTGAGTTCCCTGCGATGACATAATCGTTGTCTATTGTACTCTAAGCAGTCACAAATGATATGTCGGCTTGTTTCTTCGTTGCCACAGTGGTCCGGAATTTTACGTAGTTGTTTAGGGTGTTATCACCGTTTCGACGTGGGCACTACGCCTTAGTACTGCCTGACGATAGTTATTGCGCGAGAACAAGACGACACAGAGACAAGAAGGACACGAAAGACACGAGCGCAAACTTCCAACTGAGTTTATTGCGCAGAGCACGAAAATATATCTATATATTTTCGTGCTCTGCGCAGCGCTCGTGTCTTTCGTGTCCTTCTTGTCTCTGTGTCGTCTTGTTCTCGCGCAATAACTATCGTCATGCCATACCAACTAGCCCAAGCTGCCACACTTCTTAGTACTGCCATCAAAGTGCGTCTACATCGACCCCGTTTTCTTGAGTCGTTCAAATACATACTTCCGAAAAACTCCCGCAATGTGGGGCGGCAATACGGAAGTTCGCTTTCACGTTTGCGGTTACTTTACACCTCGTAACGTCCATCACCTTGAAAAGAAAGTGCTTTACACCTGCTACTACAACAACATCAAATGTTTGACTTGTAAGTTTTGTATAATTATTTTACAGTGTTTTTCAAAATAAATTGTATTGTCCTGTTTATTTTTACCTCGCTAAATATTGTATAATTGATCTAACGGCTCTGTAACACCTCCACTCCTGCTTGGGCCTAATTGTGGCCTGCAGTAGTAATAAATAAATAAATAAATAAATAAATAAATAAATAAATAAATAAATAAATAAATAAATAAATAAATAAATAAATAAAGTAAACATATAGGTCACGAGTGTAGATTGAGCCCTGATCGATCAGCATCGATCGTACAGGAAAGTATGCATGCACGCCCATACCCGATCCTCCACCACTCTACTCGACCACTCTTCTCGCGGAAGGTAGTGGGTAAGCAACTCAAATAATACTTCGTTTTCCAAATGCGCAGTCAGGCCTATCATTCTTCAATGCCCCTTTGAGAAGCATATTACGCATGCCGAACCACTCTTTCGAACGATGCAGTATAGTAGATGCGATGACAAATATAAGCTCCCTTTAAGCGTAGAGTGAGCACCACATCGGTACCCAGCAGTCGAGAGTACCGCGTTCGCTGCTTCGGTGCTTTCGGTCCGGCCAAACCCACTGCCGAACGTACTCGAGGCAACGAATGTTTGGGAGGGTTTCGTGCAGAACCCGACACTCGGTCGTCGAGCCATAATGCGGGGCGCTTGTCGCTGGGAGCGCCCTGCAAACCCGATCCGGGAACATTTCGAACCGTCTAGTCCTCTGGGCGCGCTAGGGGCCACGAAGTCGGACCGGAACAGGGTTCCACGAAAGTGGATGGGTCTTCGCCCGTGGTAATCCAGGTTGATTCTTTTATTTTTTTTTAAGCGGAGCAGTCAAAACTGCAGGTACAGAGCGAGTGAGTGAGTAAAGCAGTGGGTAGGTGGGCGGATATATGAATGAATGAATGGACGGATGAATGAATGAATGACTGATGTATGGATAAAGGAATGGATGGGGGGATGGAAAATATCCTGTCCACTGGAAAGTGGGTGGGCATGCGCCACAGAAATCGTGCGTGTGTCAAGCATCTCTTAAACACAGCAGAGCCATGTACAGTATAGTGTAACAATCGAGTGGCCGAGGAGAGTGATGTTGGGAAGGATGGAAAGTAGCGTGGCAATCGCCACGTATTTCCTCTATCCTGCAAGGGGACAGAAAATGGAAATGACGGTGATTGGAGGTGGCGTTAGGTTGTGGACTATACTGTAATGCTTCAACAGCACGCGAAAATGACGATGATGATGATCGTGGCAAAGTTGGTCTTTATTGGCCTCCCTCGTATAGCTAGACGTGGTGGTGACAACTTGCCGAGTAGCCTGTCGAATCTAGAAAGGTTTCGTCGCATCTCACGCAGGGCCCTAGAATATCAAAAAAAGTGTTAGTAAGTATAGGAAAAGTGGCAGCGTTATTTTGTGCCAGCTGTGAGTTAAAATGAAATTTTCAATTTCAAGGCGAATTCGATGAACAAAAAGCAGCGTGAATTGCATTTATATTCGGATATTTGACCCATTGAATTGAAAACAAAGAAAGAGAACGCGTTTTTTTTTTTTCACCAACAGGGGATAACAACAAACCAGCTTTACAGGAAGAAAAAAAAATGTGCGGGAACATTATTCCTGAGCGACTCCTTCGCAGAACATTGCAATATTCGCGGTCGCACCACATCGCACGTACCTCCACCGCCACCACCGAAGATGAGACGTAATCTAAACACAAAGCGTAAGTTGTTCTCATACCCCCCCCCCCCCCCCCTCGTTCCTGAGGGGTGCATGCCTTCGAGTTAAAGAATCATGGTGTCCCGTCTCTTATCGCATCCAAGTTTTCAGGCGTCCGTAACAGTGACTTCAGCAACTTTCCAAAACACCGATCGCTGTCCGCACCGCGTTAAGAAACAGATTCACGAGGTTTCCTCGGCCGCGCTTCCGCAGGGACGGCTCGGCATTCCGCGATATGTCCCGGGGCGGGGGCCACTGACCCACATCAGCAGTCCGGCATCGTCGCCGTCGCAGCTCGTGCACCTAACCGTTTCAAGTTACAACCGCGTGCCTCTAACCCCTGCTTTCCCCCTCGATCCCTCTACTACAGGTGCACTTGTTGTCGCCTCCGTCGCCAACAGTCGGTCATTTTTCATGCCTTCACCGTTGACCGCTATTGTAAGCTGGGAGCATGTGCGTTGCCCTGCCCCGATTTTTGTGGTGCGGTCTATCTTACGTCGTTTGAGGGGGTAGGCGGGATTAGCTTGTCGATTGGCTACTCCGATATACTTTACCACGTCCGAGACCGGAAGTGGCCGGCCGGTTTCTTTTGCTTTTCGTTCACATTTCCTCCCTCCCCCCTTACTTAGCCCGGAGGCGACGGAGAGTCGTCGTCCGGAGCATTCGTTATCCGCGGCTGCTGGATGAACATGCTCGCGTTTTTTTTTTTTTTGTAAATCCAGTGGTCGTGCTTTATCAATGAGCATGCACCGCTCGGCTTGTGTGTGTAGCGTTGACACCTGCGCGCGTTTATGTCGCGAGTGTCACGACATACACTTCTTCGACTGGACGTTCCGACTTGGAAGTCGTCGTGCTGTATTACTCTCATTCAGGTCCCGCTTAAAGTGCCGGATATATCCATGAAATCGAACATTTTCCGTCTAATTTCCTTGACACATTCAGTATTTAAGCAGGGTCTGATTAAGAGTGTAGAAAAAGACAGATTACACAGGATTACACGACAGTTCTTCACGTCAGATGATTTCCTCATCTGATGTAAATACGTGCATTCCGTCCCTTTACGACAGCGCGATTACATATTCTAAAGAATCCGTAACCAGCTGTCCTCCGTCGCCGCCTATCTTGGTACTGTTCTTACAAAGCACTCATAATAGACGCAAACTGTATGAGGAAGAGACACGTATCGGTTACTAAGAGGTTGAAGTTTCACGCCATCAACTTACACACGCGGGTTCTGAATGCCGTCCACGCTGGTAGCGTTTCGAAGGGGTGTAAATCTTTGGGCGCCTCGTGCGTAGCGTTTTGTCCGAAGCAGGGATTCGAGGGTTTATTCTTCTCTCTCTTCTCAGTCCGGCACGTATGCGGGACGTAATAGTAATTGAAACCGAGAGGGACGAGTTGATCCACCGATGTGGCGTGATTCGCAACCGTAACGCGGTTTTAGCGCGTAATAAAGACACAAGAATTTAACTTGAGGAGGGAGGAAGATGCCGCAACCCTGTGCGTAGTTGACAATAACCAGCACTAACAAAAAAAAAAAAACGCCACCACCTGTTGCTCAGAGTCGGCAAGCATTGCTTTCGCGCGGTTTTTCGGTAATGGAGAAGAGTACGACGTGATATCACTTAGCTTATAAAAAAATCATTTGATCGATCCTACTATTGACAATCTAATCAAGCTGCTATCGATCAGGTGATATAAAAATGCTCAGAATACACCCAATCACTACGCATTTCGCCTTCATAGATTACGAGAAGCCATTCGATTCAGTAGAAATATCAGCAGTCATGCAGACACCGCGGAATCAGGGCGTCGACGAAGCACACATAAATGTCCCTGAAGAAATCTACAGTGGATCAACTGCCACCATAGTGTTCCATAAAAAATGCGACAGAATACCAATAAGGAAGGGTGTAAGACAAGGGGATACGATCTCCGCAATGCTATTTCATCATCATCATCATCATCATCATCATCATCATCATCATCATCGGCCTGACTACGTCCACTGCAGGACAAAGGGCTCTCTCACGTTCCGCCAGTTAACCCGGTCCTGTGCTTGCTGGTGCCAATTTATACCCGCAAACTTGTTAATATCATCGGCCCACCTAACCTTCTGTCTCCCCCTAACCCGCTTCCCTTCTCTGGGAATCCAGTTGGTGACCCTTAATGACCAGCGGTTATCCTGTCTACGCGCTACATGCCCGGCCCATGTCCATTTCCTCTTCTTTATTTCAACTATGATATCCTTAACCCCCGTTTGTCCCCTAATCCACTCTGCTCTCTTCTTGTCTCTTAAGGTTACACCTACCATTTTTCTTTCCATTGCTCGCTGCGTCGTCCTCAATTTAAGCTGAACCCTTTTGTAAGTCTCCAGGTTTCTGCTCCGTAGCTAAGTACCGGCAAGATACAGCTGTTATATACCTTCCTCTTGAGAGATAGTGGCAATCTACCTGTCATAATTTGAGAGTGCTTGCCGAATGTGCTCCATCCCATTCTTATTCTTCTAGTTACTTCAATCTCGTGGTTAGGCTCTGCGGTTGGGTAAAAGCACGCGGTAAATGCTATTACTGCGTGCTTACAGAAGGTTTTCAGAGGGCTAGAATGGGAAGAGTTAGGGATACGGAGTTAATGGAGAGTACCTTAGTAACCTGCGCTTCGTCGATGACATTGCATTGCTCAGTAACTCAGGGGGCGAATCCCAATTCATGATTGCTGAATTAAACAAGGAGAGAAGAAAGATTGGTCTTAAAAATTAATCTGCACAAAACGAAAGCAATGTACAATAGCCTCGGAAAAGAGCAGCGCTTCGAGATAGGTAATAGTGCACTTCAAGTTGTAAAAGACTATGTCTACTTAGGGCAGGTAATAAACGCGGAGCCGAACCACGAGATTGAAGTAACTAGAAAAATAAGAATGGGGTGGACCGCATTTGGCAAGCACCCTCATATCATGACAGGTAGATTGCCACTATTCCTCAAGAGGAGTAGATTGCCACTATTCCTCGAGAGGAAAGTATATAACAGCTGCATCTTACCGGTACTTATTTACGGAGCAGAAACCCGGAGGATTACGAAGAGAACGACGCAGCGAGCAATTGAAAGGGAAATGGTGGGTGTAACGTTAAGAGACAAGAAGAGAGCAGAGTGTATCAGATAACAAACGGGTGTCAAGGACATCATAGTCGAAACCAAGAAGAAATGGACATGGGATGGGCATGTAGCACGTATACAGAATAACTGCTGTTCATTAAGGGTAACTAACTGGATTCCAAGAGAAGGCAAGCGGGTGAGGGAGAGAAAGAAAGTTAAGTGCACCATGGGCAGATGAGATTAGGAAGTTTGCGGGATGAGATTAGGAAGCAGCAAGCACAGGACCGTGTTGACTGGCGGAACATGGGAAATGTCTTTGTCCTGCAGTGGGCGTAGTCAAGCTGCTGCTGCTGCTGCTGCTGCTGCTGATGATGATGATGATGATGACTATTGGTGAATAATCTGGAATGAAACAAAAGCTCTGCGGACGTAGAGTCGTAATCAGTGGGACAGTGAAAACCTAAATTCGCATTTATTTAGCGAGAACTTGTACTGATGCGAATGGGACGTATTAAATTACAAGATTACCGCTTGAGCATTTTGCATTATGAACACTCTTTCGCTTTTGCCAGCTGTGTCTGCCCCGCCGCGGTGGTCTAGTGGCTAAGGTACTCGGCTTCTGACCCGCAGGTCGCGGGATCAAATCTCGACTGCGGCGGCTGCATTTCCGATGGAGGCGGAAATGGTGTAGGCCCGTGTGCTCAGATTTGGGTGCACGTTAAAGAACCCCAGGTGGTCTAAATTTCCGGAGCCCTCCACTACGGCGCCTCTCATAATCATATGGTGGTTTTGGGACGTTAAACCCCACAAATCAATCAACCAACTGTGTTTAGCCGCGGTGATTAAAAAATGATTTTGGTATTCTCTTTGGTATTGCCCACGATTGCGCATCTACACACCGAGACTGAGAGCGTCGACCCAAAGCCTGCTTGGGGTGTAAGTACGCGATTACGTGGAGAAGCGCATACGCCGAACTATTAGCTGCATCTTGCGTGAATATCTGATGATGCGTTAGCCAGTGCAGAGAGCGCTGTGCCTCGATGGTTCTGCACTCGATCCGTCTCGTAAGTTCAAACGCCACCCTTCGGGAATTGCGTTGAGGCTGCGAAGCTCGGAGGGCAAGAAAGAAAGAGAAATAAATACTGCGTACTATCGCCTGTGGCGAGACACCGGTAAAACACCGCTAACTGATCGTTTCGATTCTGATCACAGGGTATTGCGGTTCGGACTTCCTGTGTCTTCATCTGTTGTCCCGCATGGCGCTGAATGGCTCCGCGCATTCAATCTGAAAGAGAAAAAAGAGAGGGAGAGGAAAACTTTGCGCCAGTATAGGGGTTCTCGCGCGACAGCGTCGATTCAATTCTGAGTACGTATAAAATACTCAACTCGCGTACTCCGCACATACACACACACACACACACACACACACACACACACACACACACACACACACACACACACACACACACACACACACACACACACACACACACATGCAGACGGTCCGTTACCGTTCTGAACTTGTCTCTCCGCTATGGAGGACAAGGTTGGGCGGACTTGTTTGCGCTTTCGTTTTTCTTTTTTTGCCCCTGCTACCACGGCTGTCTGCGCTTGTGGTCGGGATCTGCCCGGGGAGAGATGATGCCCATACGTGTAACGTAAGTATATATATATATATATATATATACATCTAACGAAGTAAGGTTCCTGGAGAAGATGAGTGGGGGATGCACGACGACTATCTGTTTGGACTGGACTGGCTGCGATCAGACATGACGAAAGGAAGGAGTGAGAGCGTTCTGCCTCTCCCTCTTTCTCCCGAGGAGGCCACACGGGCGCCTGCGATTCGACCTCCTCAATGGCCTCTGTGGAGAGAGAGGACTTGTTCAAACAAGCCCCTTTATTGATAGAGAAAAGAGCGGGACAAGAGGCTTGGTTGGCTTCGACTGCGTGCCGCCATGTCTTGCTCCGCTTCGGCGTGTGTATCTTTCTTTATTGTTTCTTACACATATCGCGTCTCTCTGCGCACTCAGCATGGAAAGGCTTTTAAAGGAGTCGTTGTTCGCACTTGTGTCGCGAGATTGTGGCTCCGACGAGGTGGCGACTACGGAGCGGCGTCGCATTCGAGAATGTTACCTCTTTCAGCGTATCGTTTTGCTTTTTTGTTCTTGTTGTTACAATCTTCTTGGGAACCGAGGAGATAATCGTTGAAGCGTGCGTGATCGACAGAACGAACGGCGTCCGTCTGTAGACGGAGGCGTGTATGACGGCCGGAGATAATGGAATCCCGCGACACAGGTGAGAAGAGAGTCACCTGCATGGGGAGTGGTGTATTACATCGATGGAAAAGCGGTGACAAATGCGGTACGAAAGAAATGCACTGATTAGTGGCGGGACTGATGACGGTCGAGTGGGATGTTGCCAGACATGTGGCTATAGACAAAAAAGACACTTGATGGGACACCTGGTGCATCTGAAGTGCGCGTCCCGGTCCGCACGTAAAAGGACCCGCATACTTGTACTCCCAGTTTTCTCGATAACTATACCGGCCGATATCAGCAATTACGCTACCACATTTCTCTTACGCCACGACCCAGGGACGTGAGTGAGTGAACAACTTTATTAACTTCCTGCAGGTTACCGGTTAGAGTTCCCACCTAGTAGCTGGTTGAGAGACCATGTCTCTCAGCAGCTTCTTTGGCCTGCTGGATCGTCCAGAGTTGATTATCTAGTCCTGAGCTGAGCAGCGCGGTCCGCCAACGCTCCCCTACGTCCTCATTGGAGGCCGCGTCTCTCGTTTTGCCAAATAGTGTTGGGCACTCCCAGAGAATATGCGCTAGTGTGGCCCTATTACTACAATACTTGCACGAATTGGCCATATACAAGTTAAGGTAAATGTGTTTCATAATCACGAGATCAGTGTAGGTGCCTGTTTGTTATTGCCACTGAACGAATGCGTCGGTTCTCGTCCGACCCAGGGACGTAGCTAGAATTTTTTCGAAGAGTGGTAGGGCCGGAGAAAGTCCGGTCACCCTTAATAGTTCGCGCGTGTGTGTCTGTTAATAAGCGTGCATATGTACACGTAAAAACATTCGATATTTTTTAGGAAGGTGGAGGGGGTGTTGAGCACTCGTGCGGTACTGGTTGAGGTCACCAACTTTGTGGGCGGCGGACAACTACGTATGGCGCCAAAATCGGCTCCTGTTGCGATCTCACAACAGCTTTCGCCGTAAAACCACCGCTGCTGCGTGCAGGGTGGTTCTATAGCGGGCCCACCGTGCGCCCATTGCGGGGCGTCGACTTGAGCGGCCAAATTTGAGGGCCCCGCATGTCTCGCGCCGCGGGCGCAACGACGACAGGCACCCATTACCGCGAGACGCGTATGCGTCTTATTCACGTCGCCCTTCCTCTCACTCATCCTCTTCTTTGTACCTTTAAAGCCACTTCGGAGTGGATATATACATAGTATGCGAAAGGCTCCAGCCAGGCGTTCCCGCTCAACTTTCAATCTTGGCACCGGCATCCTCATTCACCCGGGCCCCACGAGACTGCTCGTCAGGCCAATTCGCCACCGCGGCCGTGCGAAGGCCCCCGTGATGGACCGACGGCGGGGTGTTTACCCCCTCCCCCATCACTGAGCCCGAGACCCGGCATCTACCGCTTCCTGTCCTCGCTTAGGCCACGGTTCCTACTCGGGCTGTTCCATTCCGCCATCCTCCCGAGTGCATCGCTCTCCCCGTTTGTGGTGTGTCGGTGTTCGTAATTCCAGTGGTTATCCGGTTTCCGCGGGGGCAGTGTGATTCGTCGTAGAGCCTGAGGAGCTGTGGTGGCGAGGTAGCGAGTTTGATACTACCGGCTGACGACGGCCGCATTGTACTTCATTGTCGTGGTAGACGCAAGTTCCGCGACGTCAGGGATCCTCACGGGGCCGCCGCTGCTTGTTCGTCTTCTTTCGCCACGAGACGTTAAGGTTTGACACCACTGGAAGTACTAGGAGAGGAGAAGGAAGTGTTAGAGCGAGAGACGTGTGTTGACATTGGGACTTTTTCCTTACCCCCCTCATGCCGTTTAGACGCAATGAGTACTTGTACTTTGGACACGTGTCTTGGGCCTGAAAGGGAGAGTCGAGCTGTCGTCCTGGTGCTTGCCCTCAGAAGAACGTAGTCCCTATCCAACACTCGACTTCACACGGGAACGTATCCTAACTAAGGCTTTCTCTGTAAACTTTATACTGACACTCATGTACCTAATGCGGTGGTTTAGCCGCCTTGCACCACATGCTCGGGGATAGGTAGGTGGCGCTGATATAGTATCGGGTCAGCAAGTGGGGCTTTGCTCCCAAGAATCCGGACATACAAGCGCAAATTTGGACTGCCTAGAGGGCCCACGATGCGGCCGTAGGCATCGGTCTCACTGTCTCGGACGACTGGAGAAGCGTTCGTGTCGTCTACCACGCACGACAATAAAATATTGTCCCTTGTCCCAAAGCTCTAGTGCCCCACCGCAGTGGTCTAGTGGCTAAGGTACGGCTGCTGACCCGCAGGTCGCGGGATTGAATCCCGGCTGCGGCGGCTGCATTTGCGATGGAGGCGAAAATGCTGCAGGCCCGTGTGCTCAGATTTGGGTGAGCGTTAAAGAACACCAAGTGGTCGAAATTTCCAGAGCCTTCCACTATAACGGCGTCTCTCATAATCATATGGTGGTTTTGGTACGTTGAACTCCACATATCAATCAATTCAAAGCTTTAGCGTCACCACAGCGCAAGCCTTACATGATGCATCTAATGCTAAAGCCTCGGCTGCCTCATTTAACACGAAGAGTGATCGTCGTTGTCAACACGATGGATCAAGGAAAAAAAGCATCACGTGATGATGTCGTATGGTGTGATCATGTCATCAAAGATCACCAAATGTTTGTGACGTCATGACATGACGTCTCTTGGTGAGCCCACCTGGAGGCACGTGAGATGTGCTCGTAATGCTTCCGATTCCTAAAGCAGCCTGAAACAACGCAACTGTAGACCGCATAAAGCGTTTGGGGACGGGGGGTGGGTGGATACAATTGACTGACAAAAAAAGAACCATCTGCTGCAGAAGGGCTTGTTCTCGGGGTGCTTGCTAATAATCGTAATGTAGCGCGAGAAGACAAAACAGACTCGCAGGACCACACGCCACAGGCGCTGTGGTGTGTGGTTATGATTATTATTGTGATTTTGGTTATGCTGGTATATATAACGTTCATTATGAATATGACAATATCATTACAAAAAGTAACAAAATGTATTTTGCCTTAGAGTCATCGTAGACGAATGCTCGAGGGACCCTTTCTGGAGTAATGGCGTCAAACCACAGTGGTCAATACGCGTAACGGTGGCGGGTTAGTAAGACACGGAAAACTAAAAACTACGCCTACATACGGGACATTGTGTCCGGTACAGTGTACACGCGTAATTTTATGTTTTCCACAGTGGTCTCCGTGTACGAAGAAGGCGCGCTCGGCCTTCCTTTTCTCGCGAGGATGCGGTCGGGCTTCACCGGTCGGAGTTTAAAGCCCGGCGCTTCGTCGTCCCCGGCGGCTCGGGCTGTCTCGTCCCGGCCGCCTCGGCGGGCCGTGGTTATATTTAGGCCTAAAGTAGAAAGGAGGGAGGTCTAGGCTGGCGTCGTCGTCGGTGTATGCCACCCCCTTCTTTTCTGAGGCTGGCCGCCATCTCCGCGGACTAGACTCGGGCTCCGCCGGGGGGCACCGCGTTTGGGGCTGTTTGTTTGAGGAGCGTGTGTATGCGCGCTCGGGAGGAGGAGGCAGCTGCTTTTTAGCGCGGGACCGCCGCTGCGGCACCACGTTGGGTGGACGGGGCGTGGTATACGGGCTCGGCTTTTGGAGATATTGGGCTCGTACGTCCCCGACCCGAGGTTGCGATTGCGGCCTCGTGAAAATTAGTAACTATCGGGGTCCGCCATGCGGTCGCCCAAGGGCTATTCGAAAGCGAAAAGTGTTTCTCAATCGCTGCCACCTTCCCAAAGCTTTCTGCTGCACATAACGTGGTTTTGTAGCAATGCCTTCAAGATCGGAGGCATTAAAAGCTTTCTGCTCGTCACCTGGTTTAGCACTGCCTCCGGGATCGGCGCACCACTGACCTAGTGATGATCTCATGTAATCAGAATCAAATTTCATTATTGCCATCGGATCAAGTTGTTACAAATATACAGGCAAAGGCCCCGGAGTTGAAGGCGCAATTAGGACCTTATGTACATGATAAACATAAAAAAGAAGACTTACAGCATCGAGTGATGCCGTCTAATGATGCAGAGTGATCACGCATACAAACGTCATGAATTCAGGTGATTTGTGACGTCATCGCGTGATGATTTTTTTACATCGCTCTTGTTGACATCACTGATGGCAATTTTAACGTTCCATGAGGCGTTCAAAGCCTTCGCTTAAGGTGTCTGGCAGAACGTAAACGAAGTAAGCGGGGCCCCCTATAGTTGGAGAAACCGATTCCAGATTAAGTGGCAGATCGAGATCAAGGGGAAAAAGAGGGGGATGAAATCATATCGAGGGTGGTTGTTGTCGCAAATGACGACTTATGATGACAATTGCAGGCATTCTTGTAATAAACTTTTGCGTACCAGGTTGCATTGAGCAACCAGGGAACAGTTGAGACGAAGTATTTGAGTGTAATATGTGCCATAGGCTGACGATGCGCTAACCTCGAGGGAAGAAGGTCGGGGGTGAAAAACGTTGACAGTTGAAACGTACACATCGGCCCGGGTGTAATTGTACATTCTAATTCTCAACACGTCGACCGAACCCTGTCCTGTAAGCAAGTCGGATTCCATTTCGCTATTCCTCAATGTCCCCGACGAATGAGGCTTGCCATTCACCATCAGCAGCCCGCGGTAGCTGCGCGGTAGGATGGAGGGCCTGCAGTGCACCCACTCTGCCATGCGAGAGCTTATCCCATTTCATGCCGCCAAATTTGCTGCATATCGAGTTCAAATTAAAGCGAAATAAATAAGAATGCACTTGTCTGTGTACGGCGAACACTGCATACAAAGTATATCGGGCTGAAGGTTTGTCAACACACCTTCTGTTTTGCCAAGTTCGCTTCGGTAGTTCAGGCACATGTTGCAGTATGAATTTCACGTAAGTGTTACGCAGCGATCATACAAATATTATACAATTTCTTGCAGTGTGTCAGTTATACATTGCACGAAGTCACTGCATCGAATAAAAGCATTGTATTCGCTACTATAACGAACACAAACGGGGTGCTAAAATTGTGTACTTCTGTTTTGCCTTCTCCCCAGCAGTGTGCATTGGCATTGGATTTTGGGTAATGAAAAGCGTGGTTTGTACACGCAGGTTTGGCGTCGAGAACGACCAGAGCTACAGAAGAGCTCTGACCCTCTAACGCGAAGCTCGCACACGTGCGATGAAGTGTTGGATGACGAGCAAAGTAGACTACCAGTAGAGTACCAAGTACTCTGAATCGTTAACAACTTTTCCTAAACACACATAATGACGCAACATGGGCGCTTATGCTAAGGAGGAGGGTGAGCACACCCCGAAGGTTTCGTGGCAGAGGCGGTGAGGCTGGTCTTCGCCGCAATACACGTGACCGTCGGGGAAACGTGCGTGTGAAACGAAAAGTGAGCGGAGTATAGCCGATGAACCACATGTGGTGCAGAGCTCACATGCCCCTCCCCCCCCCCCCTCCCCTCCCTTCTAGTTGTTCGGTAACTCAAAAGCCGCTTACACGTGTCACTCGGTTTCTGGTTCGTGTACCGCTTATAAACCATTCCCTGGCATACGACGAGTCGTTGGACGAGGAATGTGGCTATATTGGAGGGACCTGCAACTGTCATTGGCTGTGAGCAGTTATACCTCGATATGTAACTTTTACCCGTGTGTGCTTGCCCGTAATAGTCGGGTGAATACGGCAGGCTTGACTCATCAAAAAAATGAAATGACTTAGCACTCAAGTAGGCGTTTATAAAATCTCCAGCGTGAATAGATGTCTCGGAACGCCTTCGGTGGCACGCGGAAACGCCTGGCGACAGTGCGGCACTGAAAGCAGCGAGGAATAATATTCCAGAGGCGCGTCTTTTCGACTGGGGAGACTTCGACACTCCGAGTTGACGCACCGGCGCCGCAAATGCCCCCTACCAGTCTCCTTGCTTCTTTTCAGCGCTTGTCGGGTTTTTTTCGCGCGTAGAAGTAAAAAAAAAAAAAACCCTCACGCACGCTATCTTCCGTGTATCTCGTACATAAACACTCTCCTCTCCGTCTCGTTCGAGCTTGAGCCACACAGTTGAAGTGACACGCGGACGCAGTCACAGGTATGTTATACACACACACTCACTCCCCCACCACCAATATATGAGTGTGCACGTAGAAACGGGCGCGACGTCAGTATAGCGTCTTTGCGGTCGTCCTTCAATGTATCGCCTCCCGTCAAGTTTGCGTGTGGCACGTAGTGTCATCTCGCGTCGACCTCTCTCACGTACGCGTATCTGTATGTATTCGTGAATTCCCCGTCCTTGTTGCATACACGGATGTACACACGATGGGAACGCTATAAGGGAATGCTCGCAGTGAGTGCGTACGTGTAGACTAAACGGATAGGGTAGCACAGTTCGACCATTGTCTTCACAACTGACTTTTCTTTCTTTAAAAAAAATCTTATTTTTATCCTGTAAATGATGCGAATGCGTCAGCCTGGCTATTCCCATGACGGAACAGGGAGGTCGAGCCTCCTGGCACGGTCTTCGGCGTACTGGACAGCCGGGAATCGATTGCTGTAAACTGGTGATCTGATGATCCTCTCGAAGCGTTCACGCATAATACCGGGCCCCAGTGAACCGCAGTCCCAGAGAATGTGGTCTAATGTGCACGCATTTTCGTTGCAGGTCTTGCATGTAATTTCTGTACCTTCCGCTCCATACCGCTCTCCGATTTGAACCGGTGAATGGTACGATTTTGTTTATAGTCGTCTTAGTGTTATGGCTTGAGCTCTGTTTAGGTTTGCGTGAGGGTGCGGATAAATCCTTCTTCCCATATAGAAGTGTTTAGTGTTTTCATTGTATACGTCGTCAGTTACCTTTGGGTAGTTGAATCAAACCAGCGGAGTCAGGGCCAATTTGTATTAAGCGTACCGGTCGGTGATATCGCGGGCGACCCTGTTGGCCGACTCGTTTCGATTGACTCTTGGCTTGGTCAGTCGTCGAGCCAAAGTTGTGCCGGCTGTAGACAACTGACCGGTGGTATAAAGTGGTTGACGTGCCGCTTGGAGAACTGAATTTGACCTGGTCGAGGTGTTTCTCCGTAGTGGGCTGTGACGTTTTCGCGTGCGTCCTCCTTTCATCGTTTTTGACGACGTTCGCGACCACCCTGCCGGATTTGCCACTGAACGTCCGCGCGTGTCCACCTGCTTGGGACAGCTCGAGGCGTGTCTCCGCCTTGACGACGTGACTGTATGCAACGCTAATGTGCTTGTGTTTCATTTCGTGCGGTAATGAAATGGATGTACGCGTGACGGAAAGCGAGAAGAGGAGGGAAGAGAGTTAAGACGTTGAGGAGAATAGGAAAGGAAGGAAATCTTGGCGACGCCATGCTCGTGACCTCCGAGGCCTTGATATTTCGGTGGTCCCGTCTGGCGTGGTCGCCTCGCTCACGCATGGCATGCGTGAATTCTCGGCTTGGATAGCAGCAGCCTTTCTCCGCTTTCTCGAGCTGATAAGAGGTGGCGCAACGTACACGTGCTCGTATAGAAACAACACAAGACGTTTCTCGTGCCATCTTTGTTCTCCTCGTGGTTTCCCGTTCTTTGTCTTCTTGGCTTTCTCGGCGTTGCGGCGTCTTTTTTATTTTTTGTCTGGCGGATGAGTTGTCACTATACGGTGAAGGAAATATGCGACTCTCTTTCTGAAAAAGAAAAAGAAAAAAAGATTACAACTCTTGGGTGTTGACGTTTCAGAAACAACAATGTGTGATTATGTGGGACGCCGCAGTGGACGGCTCTGAAAGTTTCGTCTACGTGGCATTCTTTAACGTGCGCCTTAATCTAAGTCTATGCGCCTATACGGCATATCGCCACCGTCGAAATGCGATGGCCGTGGTCGTGCCACGATCCTCCGACCGTCGAGGTCAGCATTGGAGCTCATCACTGCGTCGGCTTTCCGCAATGGAAGCGACGGTCGTTATTTAGTTGGGAAATGTTACCTAAACAAGGATGTTTGGTCTAAAGTGTACCATAGATCGGCAAGATACCGCCTGTACACGGTTCGTTAAATATGATGGCTTGGAAAGCCGAAAAACAGGTGGTCGTGGTAAAAAAAAGAGACGACGGAGATGACGACAACAGAACAGCAACCCAAAAAAGATGACCGTCAGAGATCCGTGCACGCATGTCTCGAAAAAGGGATTCGAACATTTCGGAGTCTTACCTTGTTAATTATTACACGATGGTAGCATTGCGCTTTGTTTTTCCGAAAGCGGTTCCCCACTGTGGGCTGTGACGGGTACGTACTTGCACCTGCGCGCTTAACTTATGCTGTTAGCCGTCAAAACGGCTAGATCTCTTAACTGCAAATCTCACCGAACGCGACACGCTATATATAGGGCATTGTGCCGGCCACAACGCCGTTTTTTATTTAGAAAAGAATGTTTTACCTATCGGCTTTGCCTTGAATAAAGTTTTTCACCACCACCGGGGAATGTCTGTGCATGCGTCTCCGGCTCTCGTACAGCGGGTCTCGCACTTAGCGAACGATGCCTTAATTGGGAGGGGACCCTCTTTTTTTTAACGATCGCCCTATAGAGAGGCGATGTGGTGAAAATTAACGTGCATAAAAATAAAGAGTCGACACTCTGCGTCTATACGGATGCAGACGAACCCAGAAGGACTGATCGTGACCCAGTCCCCGTTCCTTGGGTCCCAAAGAACGGCGCTGTGTTATATAACTTGTCTGGTGAATCTTCTCGGCGAAGTATAGCCAAGTCGCGTATGTACGTAAGCTACGCGACACTGTACCGTAAAATAAACAGAGGCGGAAACTGGCTCGCTGCCACGGCCTGTCTGCGAAACGACCGAAGAACGGTAGTGGTGGTGGTTACGAGCCGTTAATAAAACTCGGACCCCGTCATTTGACACTTTGCTCGGAGCGAACGGGAGGACACGTCTTCTACGTACTTACACGCACACTGTATACGTGGTATGTCTGACTGGGTGAACCGGCTTCCAAAGTGGTGCAATCGTCCCCCTTCAGTTTGGCACGGCGCGCGTGTATATAAATGTGTACCGAATGCCCCGCAGTATTACGTGTATAGAGAGCTTTGCGCGGCGTCGGCCCCAAAAGAAGAAAACGCTGTCGCACATTTCCGACGACTAGTTTATAGTTAGCGCATCCGCCATTGCCGCTTCGTGCGCGGTGGTTATGGACTAACGGCAGCAAAATCGAGAAACGGTCGCGGCAGCTTGCTCGAATGTGTGTGTCCGTGTGGTCGTTCTCTTTATTTAGATGTCCCAGACAATTATGCCGTCCATGTACAGACAGTGTTGTCGACCGTTTAACGTTTCGATGCTATATTTGTCGGTATGTCTTTTTTTCTCTCCTTTCTTTCTCTTATAAATGTCTTATTACGTATATTGGAGGAGGAAATACGATGCTTCTTCTTGGGAGCGGACTTGTACCCGTCGGGGGCGAGTCATTCGTCGCGTCACAGCGACGTTATCAGTCCAATTACGCCGCGTCTAATTGGTCGCGAAAATCCGGGACACGCCGGCTAGGCGGCAGTTGAGTACGCATGCCCCACATATTCTGCCCGACGGTTCTCCGTATGTGCCCCTATGTCAATGCATGCGCCGCCTGTTTGTCGTCGAAGCAATTCAAACACAGTATCTCTCATACTGTGGCAAATACATACATACATACATACATACATACATACATACATACATACATACATACATACATACATACATACATACATACATACATACATACATACATACATACATTACATACATACATACATACATACATACATACATACATACATACATACATACATACAAATGAATCGTATGTAATTATTCGTTAACTGTAAATAAAGTATGACGGTCAAAATGAACCTAAGACGCTCGATTACGTACTGCTTTTATGAAAGCCCTAGTTCGGCTTATAGTATCTATCAATCAGTCAATCAATAAACCATGACACCAGACATGCCAGTGATGTTTCGTATTGAGTGTCGGTTCAAGCCCTTCGCAGGATCCGAGTTATGCAGCGCGTTCCGCCTTTTACATTCTCACTGAATCCGTAAGTTAACGCACAGTATACAATACACCGACAGATCAACTGTATTGTTGTTTCTGTGTACGCATATGTATAAATGTAGATAAAAAAGCAGCGATGTTTATTTCTTTCTGCATACTGTCGGGAGAGCACTTTGACATACATTATCATCATCATCACCCTAACTGCGTCCACTGCAGGACAAAGGCCTCTCCCATGTTCCGCCAGTTATCTCGGTCCTGTGCTTGCTGCTGCCAATTCATACCCGCAAACTTCTTAATCTCATCTGCCCACCTAACCTTCTTTCTCCCCCTAACCCGCTTGCCTTCTCTGGGAATTCGGTCAGTTACATTGACAGTAAGGCATTGTAGATCTGTACTGTCGTGATCATCCGAATCTGTGGTACGCGTGGTGGTCTACGGGACAAAATTCGCGTGGCGCACGCTTACGCAGTTCGGTGGAATTGGGCAGCAGACGAGCACTATACATTTTTTTTTTTCACTCTGAATCCAGTGACAGAAGTGTGTCGTCTCGGTTAGCTTGTTTGCGTTTCGAGCCAATCCGCGTGGCACGAAAACAGCGTTGTTCGTCTCCGTGTTAGCACGTCGTATAGACTGACGCCGCCAGACGCTTACGCGGGCCGTTTCCGTGTGGGAAACACGGCATTATCTGGTCGGAGCCGTACATTTGTCCCTCGTCCAGTTTGCTGCGTCTGCGCACGTGCAACTCGTTATGGTCGCGATAATCTGTGTGCACACGCAGGACGCCAAACAGGGTGTGTGTACATCACAACAGTGCTCTTGCGAGTGGTTCTTGAGATAGAGAAAGGAAGAGAAAAGTGAGCCCCGTTATTGTCTGCTTCAGGAGCGACACCGCCACAGAGCTCACAAGGGATGGGGGAGAGGAGGGATAAAAGGGTAGAAGTAAAGGTGTAGAAAAGAGGAAGAAGAAGCAACAACAAACTGAGGGGATACGAGAGACAGGAAAGATGGAAGCACGGTCACTGGAGTCCGAGGACGGGGTACACTTGCGAGAGATGTTGTCGGCGTCTGTAGATGGCGTAGAGCAGGTCCAGTAGGTCAGAGCTGCACTGTCGTCGAAGACCGTCGGTGACAGGAGGTGACGTAGGGCCAGCCCAGTCGGCCAGAGCTACGAAGACGCCGAAGGTCGCGAGCGCGCGAATGCACAACCGGTCGGCACGGAATCCAGCGAGCGAGTCAGTGCTCTTACTTCCTGGGAAGCCCAAAGCCTCGGTTTCGGAGGTTCACTCCTTGTAATGAGTATAGATAACGTGCACAGTGGCATGTCTTGAACACGTGCGGCTGAAGCTTATGATTTTCGGCGAACTCGCTTTTCGCAGTTCTTCGTAGCCGACTGCATCTGTGTACTATACCTGTGTGGGGTGGTGCCGATCATGCTTCTGGAATCATAGACGCGGGTGTTTGGCGATCGGTTGCTGCGCTGTAAAAACAAAACAAAACAAAACAAAACAAAACAAAAAAAAGCTTGTCCGTGAGACTGATGCTACGTGACAGATCCTCCGCTCGTAAGTCGCGAGTTGTCTTCTCGTGACGTCACACTGCTATGACACGTGACTGAGAAGTTGCCGCCTCGATATCAACACTGAAAGTGTTTTTTTTTCCTAAGGTAGCGCTGTAAGAAAAACATTCGATCCATTCCCAGACACCTCATGTACTCTGTTTTAGGAGTCTCGACATCAGTGTTCTTACATATTTACAAGGCCAACAATCTCGAAAGTATTTAAAGTTCATGTCGCTACCTTTTGAAAGAGGTGTCCTTAGTCCAGAATGCCTTGAGCTCGCGCCGTGGCCTGGACCCTCGCGACCAGCGCTGGGTAATTGCAATCCAGTCTGCTAGCGCAACATAGGGTAAACTGGAGACCACGGGTGAGCAGGGGGGTGGGGAGGGGTTGTCTTCGTCTTGTAGTGGGTGTAACGCAAGTTGACGACGACGACGTCCACGATGATGATGATGGAAACAGACACACGAAGAATCGGAGTATATATAGTCGAAAGGTAATGCGCTTGCGAGGGGCCTGTGAAAGTGAAATGCCTTTTTTTTTCTGCTCGTTTATTCTCTGTCGATACACGACGTTGCTTTGAAAGCTGAATGATTTAATGCTCGCTTTAATGCGTATTGAATTGCGTTCTAAGGAAAGACGGATGCGTGGTGGGCGGTGAGTGGAGAAGGGCGTAATGGAAAGCGGATGACCTTCGGTGTGGATGTTACAGCTTGCGTCCCCCGGTGAAAGCTCGACGTGCGCGCAACGGGCGAAAATGATGGAAGAAACACGCGATGGCTTTGCGTTGCCTAGGTAGAGGGCTTTGAAAATGCCTCGACCTGGCGCACCGTAGTCACGTGACGAGGGTATGCGCGTCCCAGAGGTAAAAAAATCATATATTTTTTTGAGAAGCGTGCCATCACGAAGTTCTGCAAGGAAGTACCCGCGTCATTATTTCATCATTCCATGGTTCCAATTGGTGTGGGGGCAGGGCGCACTCATTGGTGCTCCCTTAGTTGTCTCCATCGTTCGAGCGATCGACGCGCCTTTCCATAGCGAGTCCAAAGGGAAACTGCTGATGACACCAATGCCAGCGCGATTTTGACCTCATGAGACAAAAGGGCATCGCGATTTGTGGCAAAATGCCGCCGCCTGGTATCGTGGCGCTTGCGAAAGAGGCAATCGGTGGTGGAGAAGAGTGCCCTACGACTCGATTTGTCCCCGGAAACCATCCACCAGAAATTAGTCGTGTACACAATTTCGCCGCAGAAACGAAATGACGTGCTGCTGAATTCGTGCAGTTTCACGATACACCGAAGAAAGAAAAATGAAGAGAAAAAAAACAAAACTTGTACGCATCTTATAGCGCGGCGGATGAACTCGGTCGAACGACGCCTCGGCCAATGCACTAAATCTTAATAGTACACCTTCGTTCGTTCGTTCACGCACCGCGGAGTTCACAGAAAATGTCATCGCTCGTTCGCTGGAGTGTCGTCGCGTGCTCGGCCTCTTCCTTCCTTCACGCGAAGTGGGGCGTTTTGGAACATCGTCCCGGTCCTCGTCTCTCAAATTTCGCGAGCGCATACGCTTATAGAGGGCGTGGTGCTCTTCCAGGCGACACCGCATTTCTTGTCGCCACGAGCGAGGCGCGCAGCAGGCGAGATACCTGACAATTTGGACGAGTCGTATGATGTCTGTGTTCTCTCGCCTGTTCGGGCAACCCTATCCTGCCTCTCCGAAAGAAACAAAAACAAAAAACGAAAAAACTCCTGTTTGTCTCTGTCGAGCTGGCTTGCGTGATGTACGGGGGGCAGAGCGTCCAGTTCCATTGCACCCGAATGAAGAGGAGGGGGGAGGGTAGTGGGTAGATGCATCCGCACTGCGTGCGTATCGGTGTGGTTGATCTATTGTGTGTGTATGCTTTTGCATCACTCCAGCGTGGATTTGCTAGCTGAAAGGCGTGGACGGCTTGGCTTACGGAATGCGAATGTCGCGGATCTGTGTGCACTGCTTGAAGCACTCCTCCCAAACACTTCGTGGCTTAAATGTAACAAGGTCGTGATGTTAATGAATTCGCTCTTGATGGGCGGAGTGCTGACATACTTGGGCCGTTTCGAAACGCGATTCTTTAAGGGCCAGCGGCAGCGCAAGCGAGGCATCAAACAAGAGTAACAAACGAACCAAGGGCTCTGCTGGTTTCCTTTTGTTGATAAGTGTATTCCGTTGTTGCTAAGGTTTTTTTTTAGCCGACTTTGATGGAAGCCGGGCATTAAGAAACGGCTCCTTTGATTTTTTTTTTCATTGTCGATTTCGTTGCGGGGCTGGTATAGTACGTTGAACTTTGGACGGGGCATCTCGCGAACACTTTGAAGGGGGCCAGGGCAGGCGAGGCGGTCAAACTTTTTTTGTATACGTAAACGGCATAGGTGTGCTGTGAAGGGTGGCCTTGATGAGGCTTCGTGCTTCGTAAAGAACTGTTAGAGTAAACAAATTACGGTACAGACGCCACCACCGCCTCGGTGAAGAACACATGCTTACGCTTCTTTCATCGCAGTTTCGTTCGCATCCAGCGCCGCTTTGAATTAAAACAACTACGCCGTCCCTGTGTTATGTGAGGACGGTGAGCAACTGCGTGGGAGAAACTCGCTGGGTGGGCGCAAGAGAGGCACTGCGTTGTGTCTTCACCAAGACTCGCCCTTTAGCTTTAGACTAAATACAGAAGCTGTTTGAAGGTTAGCTATATACGAAACACTTGTTGTTGACAATTCGAGTCTTCAATCAATCAATCAATCAATCAATCAATCACCTTCTGCCACCCTACCAGTATTTTATATGTAAATAAGCATAAGGAGTTTCCCACTGCCAAAACCAAATTAGGTCTCACAAGTTCACGTTTTACGTGATGTTGCTTTCCTCGTGCCACCATGTGCGTGAGTGGCACTGGGGCAACACTTCTCTGGTGAACGTTATATATGCGTGAGCAAGTGTGCGAGAACTCACGTTTTCGGGGCGCCGGATGGCCGACGCAGTCGCGTCCTTGGTTAATCTCCACAAATGCGGTGTGGAGGATGCGAGTTGCAACTTCATCGCATGCAGCTTTAGATGCTCCCGGGTTATGAGCTTCGGCTTTCTCGTAGGACTTATGTGTGAAGATAACTTGAAATCTATGGATTACATAGGGAACAAGGAGTCTGGTAGGGTGTTGGGGTGTAGGCATACTTTGTTGCTGAGTACTCACCAACCGCCCATTCGTGTTACGATTTCGCCTCGACAATTCTTGAAAAGTGTACACTAACAACTGCGTCTCTATTTTGATAGCTCGCATTGGCGCTGCTGGTGCATAAAAACAAAGCAAAGAAAAAGGTTGATATGCGGAGGCAGTGTCTCGTATTTCAGACCGTTGCTTGTCACGCTACCTGCCTTCTCGACGTGTGCTGCGGTCTTGTGTACTTAAAGGCTTGCCGAGCGAAGAGAAAGTGTTTTCTTTCACGCTCCGCTAATAGGTCTTTCCTCATTCGGTTTATTACCGTGGCAGTAGTAAAAACCTACTGACTATGCTGTTAGAGGAAAAACACTCACACAAAAGGAACACCGCACTACCTGTTGTCACGTGTTTGTCGATAAAACGCCAACTGTCAACATCCACACGTGCGCACGCTTGCTTAGAAGGCGCGTCAAACGTGTCATGCGCACGGGCTCTCGCTCAATATCGCTGCCGGCTGTTTTTATTGCGTGAATTACAATCGCTTGAGGTGGTCCAGAGGTTATTGGGGCTTAACTGCTGATCCGAAGGTCGCACGGCCAAATACCGGCCGTGGGGTGGCTGCCTTTATTGACAGAAAGGAAATCGTAGATGTCTGTGTGCTTAAATTTAAGTGGGTTGTCAATGAACGCCAGGTGGTCGAAATTTCCGGAGCCCTCCTCTACGGCGTCTCTCGTAATCATTTCGAGGTTTTGGGGACGCGAAACTCCGCGTGATTACAAGAAATTGATTTGTGGGGTTTAACGTCCCAAAACCACCATATGATTATGAGAGACGCCGTAGTGGAGGGCTCCGGAAATTTAGACCACCTGTGGTTCTTTAACGTGCGATTACAAGAAATTGCTAGAGTGAATTCTTCCACTACGATGTCACACATTGGAGGGAGGGGGGTAAACATATCTCTTGCGAAAGTCTGTTGAATTTCTTTGTATTCAAGACTGTTTTGTTTACATGCAACTGAACAGCGTGTGTGGCTTCTTAGATGTTGAGCGCCACCCTGCGCATCACTATGACATTCCTCAAAAGCGAAAATCCTGAAAAGTACTCAGCAAACGTTACATGCCTCGTGAACAATGACCGTCAGATTCAACACAAGAGATACGAATTACGTCGATGAAATGAACCGTGCCGAGAAGTGGTTGTGACGTTATCGTGACGTACTCGCATGTCTCTTAGTCAAAGATAGATCGATGCCAGAGCTGTAGTAAAACACCTCGTGCAATAAGAAGGTTTGTCTGAAGGCGAAAGCCTCGGATGTCTCCCAACAAGAAAGTAGACCGGCCTCCTCCTCCTTCACGAAATTCGCAAGGAGGGGGGGGGGGGCTTCACCAATAATGACAATAAAAATAGCTCCATTCGAAAAAAAAATCCTGGCTGCGGCCTGCTTGTGGTGCCTTGGCGCTCGCACGCAAATTTCGGAAGTGAGTGAGGAAGTTGATGGAAGGTCAGGACCATTGTGGCCAGTTCACGTGGACGTCTGTATTTCGACTATGACGAACAGTTACTGCATTCCGTTTCAGCGTAGCGTTGTGGCATTCCGTCAGTTATAGCGAACGCACTGTTTCAAGCGTGACAAGCGCCCTTCACGCGACGTGTACGGTGCGCCGTACGAGGGTCCACCGTGTACGTGTATACCTTGATCGTGGTACTCCGCCACGGTGGCTGGCCGCGCATCTCGCAGCCATCACACCCTCGACCTTCGTGCGAGTTCTCTCTCTCTCCCCTCGGAATGCCTCCGTGATCCCCTTCTCCCCCTACTCGTCGGTCGAGCCGTGTCTGCCGGGGGAAGTCCTTGGTCGTGGCGTCGGTCCTCTTCTCTCTTGTAAACACGTGTTCGCAACAGCGACGACGCATGCTGCCTCTGCACTGCCGTCGTCGCGCCGTAGCAAGCACCGCCTCGGGCCCAGTGGCACACGTCCAAGCGCTTCTGCCGTCATAATGAAGACGGCGGCCGGAGGTTGTCGGGTACGCTCCGCGCCGCGCCGCGACGGCCGATGAAGGAACCAGGTCTTTGCTGCATCCATGCAACCGGCGTGCCTTGCACAGGGCGTATCACGTAACTCGCGCTCAAGTTTGAGAATTTATGATTGATGCGCAGATGGACAAGGAGAAGGTAATGTAAAGACAACCTACCTTCGTGGTAAAGACATCTTCTAAGGCTAAAGTCGTAGGTACCACATCAAGCATGAGAATTGAACGGTGGCGTCCACAGCGTGATGCAAAAAGAAAGGTCATCGAAGGGTGACGTCGTCATGACGTCAAAGATCGCAAAAAAATCAGGTGGCGTCACGTTATGGTACGTCGTCGTATGACATCGCCCTTGGTCAAAGGTGGCTCGATCAGTGAGGTGCACGTAGTTTGCAATGACTTTGATAACGTTGGGTGTAGGGACCGTCCGACTTGGAGTCGGAGTCGCCCGAATAATGGACGGCACATGGAAAGCATCTGTGCGCCATGGCCCTCGCATCGTGCCGACATGATGAATATAAGAAATAAAGTATTATTACTGCTCTTCTAGCTTGCTTTAATTTCAAACAGGCCCCGAACACAGTGTAGCCCGTATGTAACAGTGATCGCGTTTTCATTTAAAGAGACGCCCTGTCCGCTCCATTTTCTGAGCCTTCTGCTCGTATGCCGCCTTGTCGGTGCAGAGAGGTAGCTTGCATCGTTCTGCTTTTACTTCGGCGCTCATGCTGCCTTCGTGTAGTTGTCCTTACTGCCATGCTACAAATAGAACGAGACTTGAAATAGCTGCAGTCCACTTAGCTAGCGTGGGCGCGACAAGAGAACTACTCTTCATTCACTTCACATATAGGCATCACTTGTACATCGTCACCTGTACACATCATGATCTCTGTGATTTAGCTCGAGCCTGGCTGAATAAGGCGGTTCCTCGTGCTGTCCAGTTGATCGTTTGCGACTATTTCTAGAACACGCCACGCGTACCCACTTTTCATCGTTGGTGTCGAAAGCATCGCTTGCTCGTTGTTGCGGGTATGTAATGCGCAGTGTTGCATCACGTCGCATAACTTAGTAAGCTGACCCGCTGCAGCGCACTACTGTCGTCAAGGCATGGTCCGGCATGCGGCGGCATCCTCATAAACACCGATGCACTGCAGCCAAGCCGGACGACGGTATGTTGATGCAGGCTCGTTCCCCGATTGCGGAATCATTCCCTCGTGCCCCGGGTCACTTGTGTGGGTTTGTTCGCCGCAACTGGATGCGAGTTTCGTCATGAGTCAACAGGGTTAACGCATTGATCGGCCGAGAAGCCTGTTCTGTATAGTATAGTAGGTAATGCAGGGCAATGTCGTGGGTTGTGGGAAGAGCGGCTTTGTTTCGCAATCAAGGCACCACATTGAAATTGTGGAGGCCTTAAGGGTGGGTGGCTTGCTTCCCCCCAAATGTTCGCCATTACGTTCCGATAAAAGGTTTCATTGTGGACAAGCAGATCACGCATCTTACACTTTTCGAACGTTAATGGTGTTCTCTCGCTTACAGCGTGCGCATCTCAAGTAAGCAAAGTAAGCAGCCTTTAAACTATGATTAGCAGGGTTAATTACTTTCTGCGACTGCTACAAGTATGCGTGACTACCCTCCCCCCTTTCCCAACAACAACAACAAAATTGTCGAGGCAACGACGGATTCATCTCAGCACAACCCATGTGTTTCCATCAACGGGCCACGATCTGAGGAACTGGAGTTAATTGCAGAGGCTGCGAATCGCATCAAGAACTTGTGCGATGCCGTGTGTCACCGGCACAACTTCTTTCTGCGAAGGGTTCTACAGAGTAACAAAAGTACTCTACGTTTGCCCGTTTGTCAGGGGCGTTAGCTCTATCGGTTGTACAGTGAGTGAAGTATTATACCATACGAGTGTCGGATGACAAGCTGTGTGTGTCGGTGCGAGTCACTCATGGCCACACGGTTTTCACGCCGGTCGATCTCGTCAGTCTACTGGCTCGTGACGCCAGGTGCTCGGCTATTATGAAGCCTGACTGTTGACCCTTTGGTGCCGGCCTGTACCGGTGCTGCAGAGCAGATGACCGGACGCAGTGCAGTCTCGCTCTGCTGGTGTCACTCGCTGTTGGAGTTCGCGTCCTGTGCACGCCCGCGGCGCGCGGGAGGCAATGACCGGCACCCCGCGTGGTCTGCAGACGGCACACTATTGCCTCCTGTACCGCGCGCTCAGCAGTGTTGTGACCTCCTGTCTTCACGCTCCGTCGTGCAGAGTGTGTCGTGCGCGCATATGTACAGAGGATTGGTGTCAGCGCACGCCGTTGAACACTCAGATCTAGGCAACTAGAGGAGGCCAAATCACAAACACGTACCGTTCTGCTCTTGACTGATGCAGTCACGATCAAAACTTTATGTATATTTGTGTGAATGTGTGTGCGTGTATACGCACATGCGAAACTTAAAAACTTCAAGAAGGCGGGTCCGGGGGGGGGGGGGGGAGGATCTCCCTGACGTGAGACAAATGAGTGGACATGCATGGTACCAGCAAACTTAGAGGTTGATTGTGATGCGCGGTTTGCGGGTACCACGTGACCTTGATTTTCCTGTATTATCCTTTCAATGTAAGATTTTAGACACCGTGGTACGCAGCCATTGCTGCGTACCACGGTGTCTTTGGGTAATAAACGGCACTCCGTTGCTTCCCTGAAGAGCGCTGGTTTGATCCCGGTCGTGGCGGTTTTATTTCGACGGAGGCAAGATTCTGTAGAGGACCCGCGTACTCAGATTGGGCCCAGGATTTCGAAATTATCTAATGTCCTCCATCCGCTATACGACGTGTCTTATACGTACAGTCGCTTCGGGACATTAAAGCCCACACAACAACCGTAACACGCGACACTGCCTGGCTGTTCTCGGCGTGCTTTCAATGTCGACGGCCTTGTGTCTCAACCCTCCTCCTCCTCTCCCACTCCGTTCCGTCCTTAGCGCCGAGGGAGAGCAAGGAAGCCGATGACAGGCGCTCGCCGGGGCCCATCGATCACCTCTCGCGGGTCCGTTGGTCTTGGCGGGGGTCTACGTTGTTCCTGCCCGAGTCGTGTAACGGACCCCTGTGCGTGTTGATCATTGTGGCGTGTAGCCGTAGCGTGTCTTACACGCAGTCATGGGCACGTTAGCAGCACAAAGTAACACTGTTACAGTTACCTAAGCCAAAAAAGTAACTGTTACAGTTACCGATTTTCCAAAATAACTTGTTACAGTTACAGTCAGCATGAATGAAGTAACATCGTTGCTTTTCCGGTACCATTTAAAATGAGTTATTTTCAATTAGTTATTTTGCGTTGCGGTTACTGAGTAAAAACGTAATAGTGTTGAAGTTACAAGTTTCTCAGAATTAAGAACAACCAGTTACAGTCAGAAGTTACTGGAAAAATTAACTAGTTATCGGTAACGCGTTACTAGTAACTGCTTATACAACCGTGCCGATCAAGTGCCGCCTTTCCTTGTGGCATTCTTCGATCCCGTCAGGGATCATTGCAGGAAGGACGTGCTTACATGACAGCATAACAATACAAATAGCAAAAATTAGATTACGCAAAGATGGGCACAGAAACATCGTGATCTTTCGGAAAGATAACGAATACAAGAGCTGTTGCTATAGTTATTGTTACGATTCATGTGAACGCACTTGAAAAGATAGATAAATAGATAGATAGATAGATAGATAGATAGATAGATAGATAGATAGATAGATAGATAGATAGATAGATAGATAGATAGATAGATGTAATACCTCCCAAAAGATGATGTGCAGTGTGCTACCAGATTTTAACGCAATGGAAACCGATGGTAGAGGAAAAGCGTAGTTTATTGAATGAGTCGATACCAGATAATTAAACTTGGTGGCAGTGAAATGGGAATAGGTAGAGTGGGAAACAGCGGGTAGGTGGTTCCCTGTTCCAGAACACCGATGATACTGGCTGCACGCTCCGCCCAATCCAAGAGGCCTCTTTACACCTACAGCCTCTCTCGAGAGATGATGATTCCTGCGTCATATGGCAATGAAGGCTGTACACCCCACAGCGGGCATATAGTTTCCTAAAAAAACAAAAAAACTAGAGGGGATACTAGAGCTGCGATTGTTCAGCGACCAGATAATTATGGGTATGACATGGATTTGCCTATAGTCTTCATACTTGTGAGAGCCGAACGACCTTGTGACTTCGTTTGTTGCTGTGTTTTGGTTTTGTTTCGATAGAAACTGTTTTTCACGTCGTGATCCGATTCGAACTGGTAAGCTTAAACGATTAAGGCGGGAAAGCGCAACTGCTGAACATTTGCTGATTGTTGTTTCGCGATAAAGCAGCTTCAAGCCACGTGAAGCCAGAACGAACGTAAAGTACCAAGACTGGGCAAATCCATGTCATATCCATGATTTCCATGCTTGCTGAAGTGCCATGCATTCCAACTCGCATAGACACTAGCGCCAGAGTTCTCTCTAGTGTATATTTAGGAAACTCTACAGGACATTGGGCTAGCGCCTTCATCTAGGGTGAGATTTATCTAGTGGGTCTTTTCCACGGGGGGATATAGGCATGCAAATTGTATCCTTCTGCGTGCGCGAGCTTCTGCCACTCTCAGCTGCCAATGCGGCGAGGAAAGAGGTTCTCTCCTGTGAGGTCGAGGTTTGTAGATGCCTTAATTGGATCGCAAGCGCACTATCTTAGCAGTACTTTCGTCTGGGAAAATTGGTGCGACGTTTGCGAAATAAGAACGAAAGACGGGACGAAAAGCACAGTTCAGCACCGGTCCCGTTGTACCTCGTCCATTCATTCGTGCTGGTTTATTTCATCGATTCTCACACCACCTTAGCAAATAATGTGGCTACCAGCTCGATTTTGTAAGTTCTCCAGTTGGGGGGCGCGCACTCTCGTTGGCTGGGATAACCTGGTGACCTGGACATGATTGCATGTTCGTGGCTGTACTTCGCCTAATATTCTCTCCGCGGTCCCTCTTTTCCCCTTCGGAAATTTTCAAGTTTGCGTGTGTAATTGTGCGCGCACACACGCACACGCAAACGTACATAAATGTGCGTTGAACATTCTTTCCCGGATCCGGTAAATATTTATGCCCTTGACAATCTTGCTTTCATCGCGTTCAACCGCGACATTTTTACGTCTATTTTACGGAAACTCGTCAGACTTGACGGCTAAGCAACGCTGTTTTCTCCCTTTCTGGTCCCTTCCCATCGTTTTCCTTTCTTAAGTAGTGCCTTCGGGCCTTTGGATGAAATAAAAAAAACATGGTTAAATGAAATAACCAAGTTTTATACTGTCGCTATACGCATTTATCGCGAGTACACATGTCCGTAATGTACGCGTGATTAGTGGTCGGCCATGATGTTTCCGGGTTTCGACATGCACCCGTATACGACCCGTCTGCATTGTCTCCGCTGCGATCTGGAGAACGCGGACTCGGCGGCCGTGTACACACATGGCGGCGTGAGATCGGCCAGTTCCGATCTGCCGGTGGCATCGCACTCGTTTTGGACCAATTGGAATTCAAGAACGTACGCGATCACTGTCGGGGGCTTCGATGTCGGGCTGTTTTTACGACGCAGCGCGAGGCATGCGGCGGCTATAGTGCATCCTCAATGCACGCGCAGAAAGTTATGGAGGCGGAAGCCGTGTATATCTTACGAGTGGAGAGGCTTTGCGAAATTTCGCTTTGTCGGCGGTGACCTCAAGCGGTCGAGGTTATTGCACAATAATGCAGAGTTCGCCCCCTACGATGGGTGGTATTATTGCGATAACAATTATATGGACACTCTGGGCTGGATTTTGCCGTCGGCGTCGTCGGAGTCGCCGTCACTCACGGTATGTGTATACGTATCTATACATATGTGAAACCCCCAAAATAAATAAAGACTCCGGCGCGTGGAATCGAACTTGAAGCCTCTGAATCGTGAGTGTGAGGCGTAAACCACTGAGCCACCGAGGAGCACCTTCTTCAACCTTCAAACGGAGCTCTCAATATCAACCACTTACCGCTGCTGACGGGCATCTCGGGGGAAACTATCGTGTTTTCAGCATTACCAGCAAGATGGCGCAGTGAGCGTGCATCTCCACACCGTCACGATGCGGCGGTGCACGCTCTCATCTCCCACGCGTACATTGCCCCGCGTAGAGGTGGTGGGTGGATGCTCGGTCGCGCGCCCTTATCTCGCGGTGGGAAGGATGGTACGCCTTGGCTGGCTTTGAACTTTCACCGGAACGATTCTGCTGTAGTCACCGGGTGCACTAAAATCACTGCTATTGTTTCACACTTGCCGTTTTTGAAAAGGGTGCGTTTTTCAGAGACAGCAAAGTAATAACTGAGACGCTTATTCGTGTTTATGTGTACCTGTGAGTACGTTTCGTGCGTCATTTGTGTGGGAGAAACGCGAGGTACGTTTCGATGTGCTTTCCATTCCTATTTGTTGCTATCGCGTTCATTGCTTTGCCTTTGCGGCAATGCTGTGACTTCTTATCATAACGCTTTTTTTTAGTGCGGAAAGCTTCGGAACCTCACTGTTTTTTTAGTAAAATGAAAGCGTACGTGCAAATTTGTTAGCAATGTTCTAATATATTGGATCACCTTGAATACGCGCACCGTCGTCTTGTCTGTTTGTCAATATGTAAACAATGTTCACTGGCGTATTCTGTAGCTTTTTTTTTCTGCAAGATAGGAAATGTTCTATCGCGATCTTTTTCGTATTATCACGATGCGTCTTCAACAAAGGCCCTTACAATGCGGGCAGTATTTTTATGAATGAATGAATGAATGAATGACGGAGGTAAAAGAGAGAATGAGTGAAGGAAGGAAGGAAGGAAGGAAAAAGGAAGCAAAGAAGGAAGGAAAGAAAGAAAAATAGAAAGGAAGGAAGAAGGAAATGGACGAATGAGTGAAAGAGGTAAAAGAGAGAATGAGCAGATGAAGGAAAAAAGGAAGGAAGGAAGTTGCGAATGAATGAAGAGAGGAATGCACATATGAGTGATAGAGGTAAAAGAGAGAATGAGTGGATGAAGAAGAATGGAAGGAAGGAAGTAACTTGCGAATGAATGTATAAATGAAGGCGTCTTGCCGCTTCCGGGCATAGAAACGGTGCCGTTAGAACGTCTTGACCTCTGTGATGACGAAGTGAAGACTACGGAGAATCCAAGTAGATTTTAACAGAACGTACTGTAGAGCCCCTGACTGTGCCGTTGTATTCGATCACAGTACGTGTACCACCGAGGAATATAGGACGCCAATTGTGGTGGCTCAGTTTCGCCCAACCCGTTCCTTCCTTACCGCTGTAGGCAAATCGCATTCCGCTTCAGCACTTACGCAGTCTTAGTTTCGCGCACACGCATGTTTTGTTTTCTTGAAGCCGGTTTGTCTCCATCACGTTGGGTCGTACGTTCCCTACCTGGCGACTTCGCCAGGTTTCAGCTCGTGCAGTAAACCTCGCCAATGCCAGCAAACGCTCTGTCGCGCTTAGGCGAATGTCGAAAATAAGAGAGAGAGGGGGAGAGAGAGGTTGCTGCTTGGTTGGTGAAATGTTAAGTGCGCGTGGCACTGCACCACGAGCGAAAAGAAACCGCCTTGCAAAGCAGCTCGCGATCGCTATAGCTCTCTTCCTAGGGCGCTGTGCCCGGTCTCCTCAATTTCTCGTCTAATCTGATTACGCCGCTGTTCCGCTCGGCCGATGGCCGAGGCGGCTGATACGATCGCTGTTGTAGCGCCGAGTGAATTGAAAACGAAAAGGCAGCGCACTTAACTGGATGCCGGCCAACGCCGCCAAATTGCTGTCCTCCGTCAAGAGCTCCCGACGATTTTCCGCTGCGCTTATGCTTCGCGAAGCGGGCCGCTTTCCTCGCAGCCAGCCGCGTTTGGCTTGCGCGACGCTGAACGAACGTTCGATCGAAAACAAGGCACTCAGCTGTTGTCTCTTTGCGTTTCAAAGAATGAATGAGATAAACGTTTATTGCGCAGTGTTCCGAGCCAGCAAGCTGCAGGCTCAGTCTAGGTGCATGGGTAAATGCCCCATTTCAGGAAGCATCCCGTCACTATTAATGGAGACGTATAGCTTGGACTTGACGTCATGGAGGTAGCGTCTGAACGCACTGCTACTCCGAGATGGTGGCTTTAAGCACGTAAAGCTAGTGTAATGCATTTAACGTGCTTCTATGTATACGTAGTGAAGACTCGGCCGTAGACGTTATTGGTCTCGGTACGTAAACAACGAAATAAACTGCATGCGGTGTAGATTAACGCTGCCGCATGATGAAATTCCACGTCCAAAGACGTGGTGCTCCTACATCGCAGTTTTTACAAGGCATCCGTAGACTCGGTGCGTGGATGCGTGTCCCGTGTGGTTTTACTGCCCATTTGCGAAGCTCTGCGCCTGCCAGCAGGGCACATGCGATGTGGGGTGGATGTTGGTGATTTCTCGGGTCCTTAACGTTTTGAAGGGACTTTGCCGTATAGTACAGGTCTTCGGGCAACTTAGACAACCTGGAGTTCTTTAACGTGTGCCGACATCCCAGAGTACACGTGCCTCCAGTATATTGGCCTCCGTGGAAATGCCACCGCATTCGGTCGCGGTAGAATCGGCACTGTTCGGGATTGAACTGGAACCGGTAGATCGGGGTAGAACCGGAACTGGTTCGGGTGGAATCGGCATCTTTCAGTTCAGAGGCCGAGTATGGTTAAAACACAGAGGAAACGCGATTGCTGAATGGAGTTAATGGTGATGTCGGGGCTTTGTTATGGCTCACAGACGGCATGCAGGTTTGTTCATCGTTCTGTCACCATATTGTTTGCCGATCGGCGTCAGACGTCTGGAAGATGCACTTTTTTCCCTACTTTTATTTCCTTGTATTCTAGCTTTCGGGCAAATATTGGGCAAAACTTGCAGGGCTATCTCCATGTGCTGTCATTCTCACCCTTCGCTTTTGGTTCTCGGTCTTGTTCTGCTTGTACTACATGTTCTTGACGTTATTCTTTGTCGCCTTCTTCACGTCCGGCGTGAGGCTGGTAGATTGGCTGTATCTGCTGCCCGAGTGTCGTCTCCATCGTCAAGTGTCTCATCATCTATGAAATAACCCAGTCTCTTGCAGAAATGTCAGAAGGACATCGCTTCTTCTCTTTCTCCTGCCCCCCCCCTTCTCTTTATCTCTGCCCCCATTCCCTTGCGCTAGTGTAGAAAAACAATGTACAATCTGTTTGACCTATCCGCCATTGTCATACACTTCCTCTCACATTAACGTGTGACATAGTTTTACGCGGCGTATACAGATGTGAACTGTGCTGTCTTTGCATCGGGACACCGATCCGGTACGAGATTATTGTCGCGGTTGAGGTATGTCCCAACTCGGGGTCACACCGCGGAACCTAACCGCTCGCGCGATTCGGATCATGCTTGCGCCTCGCGTCGTGCTGTGTTTGCGTACTGTCTTTGCATTCCCAGCGGGGCGTTCGTCGGTGTTTTTTGTACGGGGCCAGTCGCTACAGCATGTGCACCCCGCTGCGTCCGTGAAGTGGGCCAACGACTTGTTTGCTCTCACAGCACGTGCCGGTGGACTGGGCGCTGTGGTAGACCTGGAGGATCGCGCAGCTGTTTGATTATCCGTTGCCTGGGCTGATAGCCGTGGGAAGGAGGCGCGGGAATTATTTAATTCCCGATTCGCCGCGGGCTTACGCGGACGTCGTTTCACTGAGACCGCACCGTTCGGCGCGCGCAGTGCCGCTTTGTGTGGAACATGTGGCGGAATTGTCGTTGTACGCCTTTGTGTTTTTGCGGTATTCTATATCGCTTTCGAGGACTTCCGGTCTGTGGGGATAAGTAGAAAGTGATTGGCTGCACACCGTCGACTCGAATCGTGTGCGCCGTCACGAGATCGTTAGTCTCCGTTGCTCAACGATTGAATAAAAGAGCGAACTGAGCTGTGTCCTTTTTTTTGCGCTTTCTCAATTTCCAGAAGAGATAGGAACTGTCGATGCTCTCACGAATGACCTGTGAACTGTCCCTGTTCCCGCGGTTGCAAGCAGGTTCTCCTCTTCGATAGCACGCGGTGCCTGGCCTCAGAGATGAGTTAATGCAGATATCAAGCCGCAGCGACAGAGTTCTGTGAAATATTTACCATAGAGGACACTCTGGTCCTATAGTATTGTTGCGCCACCATAAGAACGACGAAGACCTGCTTACAGTCTTCGTCTTTCTGGCTTGGAACGCACTTTTGGCTTTGTTTTGTTGTTTTAGTTTTGTGTTTCGCATAAAGAATGCGCTGATCTTAATTGGTGAGCCTAAAAAGGACTAAGTCAATGAAGAAGTGGGACTGGTGAACTTCTGGTGAACTTCGTCTCGCAATGGTGTGCTGCCACGCCACACGGAACCAAAAGACCGAAGCTTAGGTAAATTCATGAACTACCCAACATTCCCATGCTGGCTGAGGCGTCACGCATGGCAGCAGCCTTAGACATTTGCGCCACACTTCTCTCAAGTGTACACTTATGAAAATCATGACCCTAACTGTGCAGCCGATCCTAAAGGCTACGTTTTAAGGCAGCACCGCGGTTATCTCTGGTGACGTTTCACGTTCCAGAATCCCTGGTCGAGGGAGAAAAAAAATAAAAGAAAATGCGAGAAGTCGCTAATCTCATCGTCTCAACCTTGTCAGCTATATACAGCTCCTGGCCCAGCAGTTTTCTGTTTTCACGAATCGCTAGCGCACAAACTGCGTTCTTTCTTTCTGTGGAGATGCCATGTTCATCTTGGGCTATGTACAGTCTCGCTTCATCGCGGCACAAGCGGGCTGACTTCTAGGTCAGAGTATTTCGGTGGTTCCTTGTGGGCAATCCCTCATAACGCGCCTGCATCGCATCATGGGTGTTTCGTGTCTTATTTTTTCACACATTGTCTTTTACAGCGGCGCTGCTCAGTTTTCTGCGACCTTGCCTCTTTGTTGTTTATTTGGTTGCGTGGTGAGTCAGGATTCGCGATTGGACGCCGTAACCGCGCTCGATTCTAAGCGTACGCAAACCCCATCGTAAAAATACACCGAGAAAGAACCATCGATCCGAAAGAAGCTATAGCCTCGAGAATGACGTGATGTGTTTTCGTGTTGACCGCGTTTTCCCGATCCGGCGCAGTTTCCGCGTCTCGCGCGACCTTTGCGGTTTTGTTTTCGTCTGTTTTCCGAAGACACGTCGTCGGAACGACTTGAGGTCGTGCGACTCGTCATTAGCGCCGACCCCGGTGGCGCCTCTCGCTCCGCGTGTCCCGACCACAGTGTGGTTTCGACGAGGGTTTCGGCTTCCCCTCTCAACACCGCAGTTTCTTCTCTTTCGGTTCGAGCTATTGCTTATTTGCTCGCCTTGTCACGGTAGCTATGGAGGTGGCGCGTGGTTTCGAAACGGGGCTAGCCACCGTAGCTCGGTGTTTGCCGCTCGCGTCTGGACCCAGGGCTGTTGCGCCCCAGAAGGATACCTTGGCGGACAGCTCGTTCGCGCTAGCGCCACTGTTGCGAATGCGGCCTGGTTTCTTTCTTTCCTCCCTCCTTATTGTTCTTTTTTTCGAAGACGTCTGCGCGGCCTTTTTACCTGAGACCCTCGCGTGTTTCTCGTTGAAGTTGCGCCAGGCATTTGGGCCGTTTTGAAAAAGTGCCACGGCTGCAGTGTACACAGTGATGGTCTCTCCGGACGTTCCGCGCTGTGCTGGTGTGTGTATCGTCCTCGTGTGTGTCTGCGAGTGCGTGTTTATGTACGTACAGCGGGATTCCAACGGAGTCTTTCCTCCTCTAAGCACGCACCCCCGCTGAGTTGCCTTCTGGGGCTCCGCAGCGTCGACCTTGTCACGACCTTGAGGCCGGTTATGAGGAGAAGAAGAGTCGATGCGATGAGAGCGACCAAGAAGCTGGCCTCGCAAAGCTAGTGTGTGTTTTGAGTCATTTTTTTCCCCTTCTAAATCGACCTCTCCCTGCTCGCGTTTGGCGTAACTGAAGGGGGAGTGTTTTGTTGGCAGCGGCGATCGCTCACCTTGTCGTATGCGGGTCCGTTCCTATATTTGTAGTGGGCGGCTTGAAGGAAGCCGGCAGCTCGTTGTGGGGAATAGGTGGGCGTGTCTTGCGACCACAGACCGCACCTAATAATCGTGTGTCAAATCCTCCGCTTTTCGCGAGACTACGCGTGGGTACAGGATGTATCGAAATAACAGCGAAAGCTCTTTGAGTGATGTCGGAGAGGAACTATATATATATATATATATATATATATATATATATATATATATATATATATATATATATATATATATATATATATATATATATATATATATTAGACGTCTTGTGCCGCGAATGCATGCATGTGTCTCGTCTTCCTACACTTAGTTTCATACATCACGTGCAACGCTATGGAAGTTAGCGAGACTTTTTGCAGTAAATGCGGTCAAACCAAGAACGTGTTCAATGTACTTTCCAGCAGTAATGCCATTTTTTGTGTACCGAGGTGGCGCGATAAATGAAGCTATATGCCTTGGAAATAAACAGATATCGTGATTTATACAATTGTCAATATGGTGTTAGCGATCGCCTGGCTTCTCTTTCTTCTTTTCGTATTGTGGTCGCCGCTATTAGTTCCGGCAGCACGCAGCCGGAGCTGATCGCGGAGGCCAAGCACGGGACGCGCCGACATGCACAGAATTCCCTGCCCGATCGAAGGCTTAAGCGTACAGCTTTCACAGCGTCGCACCTGTTGTATCAGACGGAGGATATCTTCATCCCCATTTTATTCCCAGTATAGGGTAGCAGACCGTATGCTTGTTCGGTCATTATACCGTATGACGAAATAGCACACTTTGGACGAAGAGAGAGTGTACAAGGACAGGACAATTGCTTGTCTGGGGCAATTATGTCTGCGTCCTTCTATCGCTTGTCCACCTTTCGGGCTAAGATCAAAGTTTAGAGGCCTTCTTGTCGTGTCTTCGTCCAAAGTGCGCTGCTTCACAGTGAGGTATAATGATTAGTCACCGACTAGCCGAGCACTCAACCTTAGAAAAAACCTCATGCTTAGTTTGGGTTCACCTCCCGGCCTTTCCTTTTCTATACAATCTCTAATGGGATGCTCGCTTGCAATAACTGTAAACACTCGCCCCCGCGTCTGTTATGGCCTCTCGATCGGTAGCGCGCAGGTTCACTGACCTTAGGTCATCAGGCGCAGTTAACGGTTTGCAGACTCGTCCTCCGCGTTATTTTTTTTCGAGCGCATAACGGAGAATACGCAGACGCATGTTTTGAGCGCGGTGCCTGCATGCGAAGCGGAAGTTGTGCAGGCCGGTGAAACTGATCGCTTGTAGCTGCGATCCATCGATGATCGGGCGCAAAGCACACGGGAGGACTATCGGACAGTCCGCGGAGAAACGTGCATTCGCAAAGTGCGTTGTAAACGCGAGCAAATGCGTGGGTGGTACGTATACGGGTTCGCACGCTGCCCGGAACGCGCGGAAGACAGTTTTTTTCTCGCGCGGGCGTTGACAGCGGGCCGAAGGTTGTTTTAAGCGAGCCCGCAGTTGAAGCCGAAGATTAACGAGGTCATGCGATGAGGGCGCTTCTTCAGGAGGTTGGGGCACGAACTTTGGACTGTGTATAAGCGATCTGTGCGTCATCATCGCGTGTGAACACTGCTTCGTGTCAAGTCTGTGCGCTGTCGTTTCCCGTGACGCCGAGTGGGGCGTCCGTGTGGTCAGCAAAGATAACGCCGCCTTTGATATCCTAACCTTGTATACATAACCTACCCGACATAAGCGGTGTTAATATATTATGGCAAAGACTAACGCATGACGATATTGCGCATCCCATAAACACTGCAGGGGCATGCATAGTATGTGTCCTTCAGTCAAGATGTACAGTATGTTCTGTAGGAATAGCGCACTTACAGTACAACTAATTAGAGAACGTGACGTAGCTGATGTGTAGTCAATTCAATTGTGTTTGTAGCCAGTATGTTTTACATTCGAGGTTTTCAGGCAGGTTGACGTCAATCCGAAAGTACGAAAAGATAATTGTTCGTGTGGTTCGCTTCTTTGTTAGACACAATCGAATAAACTTAAAAGAGAACTATAGGACAATTGACGGTGATTTGCGGCTTCGTTCGTGCAACCTGCCAACTGACGCCCTCCAGCAAAAAGAGGGTTGCACACTCGCCGCATTTGTTATATACGAATGACACTGTCTCACACTGGCAGGGTTTAAACGCGTGGCTATGCCGAACAAAGTGGATGAGGGAGCGCCCTCTGCCGTAGCTTGAACGATAGAGCATTGAAAACGTATCTTGAAGGTCGTGGGTTCGAACCCGGCTGCGGGAAAGGGTGATTTTTTGTCCGCTTTGATTTTCTTATAAGTAGTCAGAACTACTACACCGACAGTTAAAGAAAAGGCGAATGATGTGCCCCTGTGTTTGCATTGGCGCCATTGTCTGTTGGGTTTCATTCGTTACGTGTGCGCTAGTAGTATATAGTGTAGTGTATAGCTACAACACTGTTGCGAAAGGTTCAGTCCCACAGGAGCGCTTCACCATTTCAGTTTTACACTGTGGCACACGGTTAACTTACGACAACCTTTACGTTAGAGCTCCGAAAGCTATAGAAGAAGATGATAATTGGCAAGTTTACTAAAGGTTATTCGGGGAGATGGGCCAATATCCCGGCCTGCAAGTCTGCCCCGATCACTTTGGCTCTGGCGGCCGCCTCGGCACGCTGGGCGGTTCGGAGTTGGTTGTAAATAATTTCTTCTGTGACGACATAAAGGGGGAAACGTGTGCACATGCAAACCTCCCTCTCATGTCCGCCGATGTCGATGATGACGGGAAGGTACGCGGACGTTTCGGAATTCGGGGCGTTTCCCGCCGTCGCGTTCCTCTCGGGCGATTGCGCGTGGGGCTTATACGAGCCAGGAGCTATTGCGAACTTGTTTTCTTCTAAATTTTTCCGAGCCGTCTGGAGACCCTTGTTGCACGCTTCGCACGCAGAAAAACAAACATCCGGTAGTTGCGATGCTGTTTTTTTTCTTTATTTTATTTCTAGCCCCCTGTGGACTAGCTGGCTCTGATGTCATCCTGCTTGAAGTCGCGTAATCACATTTGGAAACGAAACGTATACTCGTGTTTTTGTAATGTTGTGTTCGAGTCAGTATGCGAGATGTCTATGCACTCTGTTAAATCAAAAAAAAAAACACCGCAGCGAACTCTGCGAAAGGTAAGCAGCGGACTTCTCTCACTGCTAACATTCGTCATCCGCAAGGAGAGCGACCCTCCGTGGTAGTTCAGTGGCCGTGGCGCTGCTGTGCAGGAAACAAGAGCGCGGGTTCGAATCCCGGCTCCGGCAGCCACATTTAAACGATGGCGCAACGGGAGAATGGCTGCCTACGTAGATTTAAGTCGAGTACATTAAGGGATGAATAGTGTTCAGCTTAGATATTACCTGACGCTGCGATTCATGGAAAATGATGGGAGTGATTGAGGCAACAAGGGCCTATTAAGGACTACCGTATTTGCTTGAATGTAACGTGAGTTTGTCCCCCCCCCCCTTTCCCTCAGATTTTTGTTACCTAAAGCCGACCCTCGCGTTAGAAGCAATTACTGATATAGTATCTTTCCTTCCTGGAGGCAATGAAAGGTCACCCCATCGCGTTACAGGCGAGTTCGCGTTACAACCGAGAAAAGACGGTATTCGAAATTGATAAGGAGAAATGGCCAAGGGCGCTGCACGTAGCGCCGTGCGGCTTGGCGGCTCTCACTTTTAGTGGCATGGCCACGGCCAGAGCCTTGCAGGGTCGACAGTGACGTGCTACTTTACCAATGACGTCGTCACAGGGGATGGTTATGCTCAGGACACGAGAATCCGAAATGTTTGCGTGCACATATACCCAGTCGCCGTGTACATGAAAAGTGGAGTATACGAAAAAAAAAAAAAACCGCTGATCCCTCTGCTGTAGGAATCGGTATACCACGAAAGTGAAGCGTGCCTTCTTCGTAAATC
The DNA here is from genome assembly GCA_013436015.1 of Rhipicephalus annulatus. Taxonomy (NCBI): domain Eukaryota; kingdom Metazoa; phylum Arthropoda; class Arachnida; order Ixodida; family Ixodidae; genus Rhipicephalus; species Rhipicephalus annulatus. The sequence goes on along the minus strand of WOVY01013197.1, from coordinate 89,431 downwards.
GCCGTTTGTATATGCTAAAGGACGTGCTTTGTCTGGCCGAGTCGTTTCGCCCCACGCGTTGTGGAGCGACGGGTCGAAACGGAACTTACCGTTTCCTTTCTTTGACACCTGTTAATGTATATTTGATGAAGTCATATTCGTGACGAAAATACGTCATTGGATCCGCGGTTGACCCCGGCACAAAACACTTTCGCGTAAAGGGCGTTGAAAAGCGACGCTATTCTTTTTTTCTGATTTCGGAACCCCGCTTGACATGACGCAGTTGTTTTGGAGTGAAGCGAGCGGGAGGCTCTTCGAAATGGTCTGCCTTTCTGGGTATACTGCGAAACTCCCGAAAAAACACGTTGACATATACAGGGTCTGGAGCTCTCTGCCGCATTTTGAAAGCACATAAAGTATGCGGTCGATAACCGCGTACGTTGACTGGCCCGGCCGACCGTTCTTAAAAAGCGTACGCAGCGGCAGCTGTTCTGCTTCTCGGTGGCTGAGCGCATGTGTCTCGAGCGGTTATTTGTATAGCTTATTGGGCAGCGTGGTCTAATTGCCTTCACAGTGCTTAGTTACGAGCGAACGAACGCAGGTGGCTTCAAATGCGCAAAAAACCCGGAAGGTTATAGCTATTTGTCGCTAAAAGCCGCGTGCAGCCAGCTCCGAGTAATGGACTGTAATTCAGTGCAAAGAACATGCGCCCATTACGTATGAGGGTGTTTATATTTAAACACTGTGGGCATAAGTGAAGGCTTCAAAGTAAACACCATAGGGATGAGAACAACGACCCCATCGATGAGCTCTAGCCGACGGAGGTACATGCATGCATGCATGCATGCATGCATGCATACATACATACATACATACATACATACATACATACATACATACATACATACATACATACATACATACATACATACATACATACATACATACATACATACATACGTACATACATACATACATACATACATACATACATACATACAAACATACATACATACATTGCACAGATTTGTACATCCATGCTACATGCTTAGATTCGTACATTCATGCTACATGCATAGATTTGCACATACACCCGTAGATACATAGATGAATGGATGCAATTACGAAGAGGTAGTAACACTATATTTTGCGTCCTTTAGGGACAATGGTTTATTCCCATGCAGACGCTGTTTTCATTAAGGAAATGGTAGAGGAGATGGCATTAGTGACGAGGAAAAAGGAAAAAAAAACCAAAAACCCTGCAGTCCTGCATCGGATCAGGCAGTGACGAACGCAAGAGGATGGAGATCGACGCGAGCGACAAACAGCGCTGACTGTATACGAGTAAACTAACGCAACCGATCTCCAGTATACCGCATCGCGTAAAGCCCGCGGTGCGTTCAAGCGTGTCGCGGCGCACATGGACACGTGTGGTCTGGAAATGATTTCGCTAACCCGTTTCCGTTCTGTCTCATGGTGAAAAGCCGGCAACAGCACAGTCGGGGAAGTTGCCTTGCTTCAGGGGAACCGCTTTGCGCGCGCCTGTAATGCGAGTGTTTTGAGACGCTTGTGTGTGTAACGCCTTCAGGCGAATTTCGAGTCGTCGTTGCTTATGCAGTCGCGATATACGTATACGGTTTGCAACGGCGGCTGTTCCGTTTTCTCGCTACAGTGCGACACTGCACGTCGCCTGTGGCCTGACGTAGAATATTTTAACATGCTTACAGGTCCGTCAGTCACAGTTTGCACCCAGTAAGCGGGAAAGATTTGATCCTAGATCCCTATTAAAGAGTGGTCAGTATGTGGCTCGTTATAAGCGTCCTTTTAAGGCAAGGTAGACGGCCTCATGGTGGCAACAAGCTGTATCTATAGAAGAGCCGCTTGTGGACGTGGGGCGCAATAATATCTACGGGCCACATGCGTGCAAATCATGTATAATAGGCCGCATAAGGAAGACAAGTAAGGTCCTTCGGCAGTAGGCCTCATAAGCAGCAGGCTACTTGCAATGAGCCACTTATAAGCGTCGAAGTTCTGATTCGCTTTTCGTGGTAAGTGCGTTGCGTTAAGCCGGTGTTCACTAAATGTACGAGTGAAAACACCATGTGGCAAACTCGGGATCTTTGAAGGGGCCTGCTAATGCCTGCTAATACCACCCGCCATTATTTGTAAGGATGGCCGGAGAATATGAGTGAAAAATACGATACGAATACTGTGATTTAAATCTTGCTGAATACATATGCTGAATATGCGACGGCTTAGAGACAGTGAGAAAAAAAAAAACCTTTTAACATGTATTTATTTGTGAAACGCTCGCAGCACGTTGGTAGTTATATCGTAGTGAGTTCAACAGATTTCAAGAATATTTTTCTCGAAGGACTGGTGAAACATCGGTAGTTTGGAATACAGAATTCACTCGGTCGTATGCTTAAGCATAGTGGTGGCCTCATATATGTGCTAGTGGTCGGCGAATTTCGAAAGCCCCATTTTTTCCCTCTGAGCTTTGGCATTTCCTTTCTCATCACGACAGGCGTGCCACCCAAGGGAAAGCATCGCCGAAGGTTTGTACGTACCCCTCCAAAAAAGAAAATAAAAAACATAAATGCAGCTCATTGATTAAGATGAGAGTGTCGTTTCTTTCGTCTCATCCGTCCCTCGGCTGGCACATGTTGTATTTGCGGCGTCCTTGTCGCTGCCTTTCGAATACAGGCTGCCCCATCGGTTTTCGAAAATTGAGCGGACCTTCTGCCTGGCAGGGCTCGCGGGCCGGACAGCGGGGAAACAAACAATCTTAAACTTCGAAGTTGGCGAACGCGCTGGTGTTGAGGACGGGACCTCCGCCGCACTGACTGACGAAGACCGGCTCTTTATAGAGAAAGCTGTAGGAATTTTGAGAATGGGTTGCGGAGCTCGCGGTCTTCCTCTACCTTAGAGGTCTGGTCGTCGTACAGCTGAGTCACGGCGAGGGTTCGGGAAGTGTGCGAAGATTCGGAATTTGATAAGTCCGCTGCACAGGATAGTGCTGGGAAGGCACGGAATGCAGCAACCAACGATCGACCGAATCGAATCAAATCAAATCACTCACTCACACAATCATCAATCAATCAATTAATCAAAAGGTACGACGGGCGTGTTGGAATTTGCGGGTGGGGCAATTGTCTGCAAACTATGCAAGGCTAGATCCGCCGGCTACCTAAAACATCCTTACCTTAACCTTGCTGGAATTTAAACTCCAAGAAAAAAAGGTCTCAAACGCGCAGCCCGGCCCGAGGCCTGTGTTCGTCTCTCGGTCCTATTTTTTTTTTTCTTGATTAGCATTCATGAACTACTCAAACGCCACCATCCCAAGCGTTTTTTCGTGGGGCATCCCTTCCTGATGCCATCAGGTCACGATGCGTTTAAACGTGACCGCGGAATAAGAGCCTCCATTTTTCAGGACCGGCGTGCAGATTTCAGTCGTTTGGGAGATCAGTGTTGGTATAATTCTCGAAACCCGACGTTCTAAGCTCTTTCACAAGCGACAGATATATGAGGTACGATCGTAAGAGTGCGCAATGATTCCCCTTCAGAGGGAAGGGGGCAAAGGTTGATTGAAGCGCCCCCATCCTCTGTGAATGCATGAGACATATTTTGCATCCCCAGATGATTAAAGTAAAGGCTCCCCCCCCCCCCCTACCTGTGCGCACGGCTGCAGATACGATGAAGGTTTTCTATAGATAATGAGATTTCTTGTGAATGACTGAAGCAGGACTCCTTGACTGGTAAACTTTCGCGCGTTGTAGGCAAGCTTGGGTTGCCTCTGTGTATACAGAGATGGCCAAGGCAAACCATTTGTTACAGACCATCACCGGGCTGTAAGCCAGCACTATATTCTGATGTTTTTTTTTTTTTTTGCACTATTCGATATGTTGCCACTGTAAAGTCTGAATGCGTAATCAGCCCTCGTGAATAGGCTACTGGCGTCGTTCAACGTTGCAGCATATCGCGAATGCTCCTCGCCTCGCGCGAGCACGTGCATCTACAACTATGGCGCCTCGCTGCGGGTATCTGACGACGACGGCCGAATCGTTGAATAGGCGAGTCATCATCGAACGCTTGTTGCACGCGCACGCAACACTGGCGCAGCAGCAACAACTTCGTTTCCGGCTTTACGCGGCACGGCTGTCAGGAAGTCGATCGATCCCCGCGAACCGCCGCAGAAAGCCACATACGGGGCCATGTACGGTCACGTATGTATCTATATGCTGTGCTTCCCCCCGCCCCCTTCGCCATAACCGCATGTATGTCGACTCACGCGTTCCTCGCAGCAGGTGGCTTTTTTTCCCTCGCTGCCTTCCTTCCGTGTTACGTGGTGATGCAGAAATCGAAATTCCCTCTCTCGCCGCTGCAGTTGCGTGGTCGCGAACTGTGGTGCTTTGCTTCTATTGGTTTCTCTTCTTTATGTTTTATGAAAAAAATGAAATAAAAATGGAGGAGAGTGCGGAAACTGCTCACGAGTGCCGTGTGTGTTCCCCCCAGAGAGAGAAACAGCAAAAGAAAATATTGTTGGGGTATCTGTACCGCCCCGAGGTACAAGTGACTTGTGCCAATTGTGTGTGTCTGTGTGCGTGTGTGTGTGTGTGTGTGTGTGTGTGTGTGTGTGTGTGTGTGTGTGTGTGTGTGTGCATGTGCGTGTGTGTGTTCAAGAGTGCGTGCGCGTGCAAGTATAGTTCAGTGAAAGATGCAATACGTGTGTGTGTGCGTGCTATGTGTGCACGAATCGCCGCATGCATCTGCCGCTCGCAGCGCCGCGACCGTCGCCATCCATCATACATGCGCCCTCGCGGTCTCCGTTGTCACCAGCCGTCGACGCTAGGCGTCGCACGTGTCCTGTCGGCATTGCTTTTTACGAACGTTGGGATACTGCTTATCACTTCTGTTTATATATATATTTAAAGAATAATGATTATTTCGGAGAGGCCGCTCGGACCGCCGCCTCTGTGAACGGCGGAAGTGATTTTTCACCCGCGAACAGGTCGCGCGTGGGCGACAGGTATGAAGAACGTAAATCGGGCGCTTACCACCGCACGCTTCTACCTTCCGCAGAAAATGTTAGCGACGCTTCTTCGACAGGTTTGAAAACTCGGTACCTATAAAGGCGTACCGTACGGAATCGGTTTCTGATAGTTTCGTGCACTACACCGAAGGCTGAGTTGCGTATGCGAGGGACATGATCACTTCTGCATGACGGGGGGGGGGGGGGGGTCAAAGATCTCAGCTCACAATCCCATGTATTCTATTCCTATGGGAGCGTCGCCTGGAAACTTTTGACCCCTTTCTGTACGTGGCAGGGTTTTTTCTATGAGCTTTATTGCCGTCAAAACTACAAGGCTACTACAAGCCTAATACTCGTTAAGGTGTTGTTGAAGATGTGCTGTTGAAGATGGTGTTGTTGAAGTTTTGAGTCTGAGATATGATTATGAGAGACGCCACTACGACGTCTCTCATAATCATATCTTGTTTTCGTGGCGTAAGAGAAAAGAGAGAATGGTAGTGGAGGAGAGGTTGAAAGGAGAGGGAAGGGGCAGAAAGACCACATTATTATTATTATTATTATTATTATTATTATTATTATTATTATTATTATTATTATTATTATTATTATTATTATTATTATTATTAGTAGTAGTAGCAGTAGTAGTAGTAGTATGCTCCATTTTGGAGAGAGAAAGACAAACGAAAGGCACAGGGGTTTACCACGTTGCATCCGGTTTGCTACGCTACAGGGGTGAGAAAGGAGAATAAAGAAACTTGAGAAAGAAATCGAGGACAGCTAATAAGCTCGCATGCATAGCAACGTTTACCGCGTATATCCGTGAGCTTACAAACTGCGGAAAGTTAGAGGGTCAGGGTTTGATTTCAATTGCTTCAGTTGTAGTTGGCTGCGATCCGCGATGTTAATGCAGGTTTTCAACGACTGGCTCCAGGATGTGCTTTTTGCGCCTGGGATGTGGCATTCGACGATATCTAGATAATTTTACGGATCGATTTGAGCGCCACCGTATGGGACTGTTGACCGTTGTGGTTTGTACTTTTAACAATTAAACAGGGCAACACTATAGACGCGTACGCATGAAAATGGTTGGGCTGCAGCAACATACGACGTTTCGTGGTCTTAACGGAAACAAGAAAATATTCGCTTAACAGTCCAACATGGCAGCACACAGATGGCTCTCTCTGATCTGCATATCCGACAGATGCAGCTTCCAGTTGACCTATCGCTTCTTTTTTTTTATGTGAAATAATTTGTGAGATTGTGTTAGCGAAAATTGCACCTTGATGCGTTTTACCTGGAACGTGATTGTTATTAAATGTAACGATCGCGACGACGCAGAAGTTTCCCCGACGATTCGGCAGCGCCGCGTGCTGCATAGAACATCCGGGCTAGGTTTCGTGTTCAGTGGGCTCTGGCTCACCATGCGGGGCTTCAGTGCAAGGTGTCTACGCACCTTCCCCATCGCTGCACGGAACTGTTGTGATGAAGGATCGGAGAGACTGTTATGGAAGAGTGAGTGGCAGGAAAGAAGTCGCCGTGGCGGCGGAACTTAAGCGTTAAACCCTCGTTCTCTCTCCATCATCCGCAGATGGAGAAATACACTCGCGCGATGCGTTGTGTGTTCACTCTATACGATGGTTGCGTGTGGGCGCACGGCTAGGACGGAAGATGGAAGGAACGGAGAAGCGAAAGTGCTGTCGGCATTGCTCCAAGAGTAAATGAGGGCAGGCGCGAGTTGAACGGAATATGTGGAAAGTTTGTTTCGACTCCGGAAGCGCGCTCTGTCTCATACGTGCCGCGGGGCTTAGGGATGCAATTGCAGCTAACTTCCTTCCGTGCGTAAGATGCACTATGCGACCGCATCAATTTAGAAGTTTTTTTTTTTTTGGTAGATAGATGGCTATCTCATCGGTCAACTTTGAATCTGTGCCGCGCAGCATATAGCGTCCAGAATAGAAAACGATGTCTTATGTTATACAATATATGCTTTTTCGAGGAAGTCTTCCTGGGCGCCCCAATAATCCCCTCTAGGCTCTGTCCAATAGGCGTGACCACCCTGAAACGCACTCCCGAAAGAGTGGATGGTCATTTAATTCGGTTCTATTCATCTTTATTCAATCTCGTTAAACTGCTTATTGTTCGTACGAAACTCCTGGAAAAGGCTCGACTAGACCCCAGCGCCATACCGCACACACCATATATTGGCTTTGCAGGGCCTCCCGTTGGACATAAGTTAATAGCGGGGCTTGTATGAAGAGTTATGTATAGTTCGTTGCAACGTAAAGCGTAAGTACGAGCCCCTACCGCAAAAACGCGGCACAGTTGTCACGTACCCGCGTAAAAGAGCCGTGCGAGTTGCTTAGCACATACCCTTTGCTAAAGCAAGTACTGTGTATACCGAAGACTAAACGTTAATCGTTTCTACCTAAAATATGACCTTTGATGACATTGACGAGGACGTCGAAGTTTTTAACCTTAAACCAGCAATACGAGCATGTGTCTGTACTATCTTAAACGCGCGACAAGTACGTGGCGTGTATGCATGTGCGTACGAATCTACGCATGTAGCGAATGTGATTGGATGGAACGTCCATGTGAATCCTCTGTGGGCTCCCGGGACAGTGATGGCAGTGCGTGGAGCCTTTGTTTATTGTTTTGCAATAACCGACTATGGACTATTTTACAGATGGGCTTCAGTGCCGCCATATTGGGCTCTTAACCTTTTTGTTTTGTATGTTTCGCAACGAAATAAACAGTGTTACGGTAGACGCATATGGATGAAAACGGTTGGGGGTGGGGGGTGTACGATGTGTCACGGCCTAATTAATTTACGTCGCAATGTACAAAAACAAGAAAACGTCGGCTTATAACAGTCCAAGATGGCGGCGCCCATATGTCTTGGCTATAGCTTGCCTCTTGTATACCCGCATGCCACGTCACACTGTGTTCGCGAGAGCTTCGACGTGCATAGAGGGCGCGGCTGACTGACACCTCGTTGTCAGACCACTCCGGGACGGAGAGTGTAGTGGGTCGAACGACGCAACAACCGTCGCGCGCAGAAGCGACTGTCCCTGCCGTCCTTTCTCTTCTGCACCCCCTTCAAAACGGAGCGCATCCGCCCCTCTTAGCGCCGCGCAGGCTTCTGCCTGTCGTGTCCTTCCGGTGCTGACGCGAGCTTGCGTGTGTTCGCGCGCGTGTGTGGTTCAAGCTCATCGTGGCGCACTTCCTGCATCCTCGAGCCACGCGCTGCTGGCATCCCCCCCCCCCCCACCCTACTCTGGGTCGTAGCAGCAGCAGCAACCACTCTCTGTTTAAGTCTGAGCCGGTGTCGATGACCCGGAGGCTGCCGCGACGAGGGTCGCCGAGCGTGGGCGCGCGTGTTGTGCTCGCGCAGTTGTCCATGTTGAGCGGCACTGCGGGTTGGTGTGACCATCTTCTACGGTACAGTTTAACTCGTGTGTATTCCCCCAGCTGTACGTAAACTTTCAGCCGGCAATTGCACTGCCCTAGAACGTCGCAACGAGTTCGAAACGGTGCTGGATTACTGTGTCAGGACAGGGCAAATTATGCGGGACAGAGAATAAAGGAAGTACAGTGCTGACTATCACCCACTGGCGTAGCCATTCGGGAGAGGTTCGCATCCTACCCCCAAAATTTTTCAATGTTGTATGTGTATATACGTATGTACATGTACAAATGGACGCACGAACTTACGTATTGTGTGTATGGCTGAATGAACCCTCTCCGCCTTCCATCAGCCGAAAATAAAAATTTTGGCTGCGCTAGTGCTGTAGATTAATACACTGTCCTGTGTGTTCCACTGCCCGTCTGCCATAATGTCAGTGAACGTACGAGGCTCCCTAGGAACCCTTGTGCATCACATATTTTCTACAATGGGACTCTTGTGCACCTTTCATCTCTAGAAACCTCCAGGATGCGTCTACGAACAGCGTTGTGTTCGCGCTGTTCTGCCTGAGTGTTCCTGAACCAGCGAGCCCACGTACGAATGCCAGTTTAGTAATAGTTAGCACGCACCTTGCACGCCGTGTTAAAATAAACGTGGTTCTAGACGTTGATCTTTATTACTTGTTCATTTATTTTGAACATCGCCACGTTTTTTAAACACCTATTTGTGCCTAGTAGCTGCTGACGAGTTTTGAACCTGTCCTACCTTCTTCTTACGATATTACGCCCTCTAGATCTTTCTTACTTTACTTTTTCTATTTATCGCGCTTTTCCATATTTTCTGGCTTTCCCACAATGTGACCCTTATTGCGGTGAAAACTGATTCGACGAATTTCTTTCTTTCTTTCTTTCTTTCTTTCTTTCTTTCTTTCTTTCTTTCTTTCTTTCTTTCTTACTTTCTTTCTTTCTTTCTTTCTTTGCACACTTTGAGTAGCTTCCTACAGGGAAGCTTTCTTTCTTCATTCATTCATTCAAAAATATTGCACGTGCCATCGTAAACGTACACGAAGGGTTGTTCACGAGCTGGTTAATTCTTTCTAATAAACGTAACGTAGAATGAAAAGATGCAATGGGCATAGAGAAACACACTCCACAGGCCCTACAAACTTTCGTGCCTGCGCATTTATAACATATATTTTCTGTGCCACCAATTTTGCATTAAAGTTGCTATTAGCGTCTGTGATGTGTTGTTCTGTGTGTGCGTCGCATCTTTTCGTGCTACACTAGGATTATTAGCATATATGGACGCTTCGGCCAGCAATGTACGTTTATGAAGAAAAAGACAACTTTCAGTCAATATCGAAGCGATGGTCTCGATGAAATGTTTCTAATTACACGCAATGTTCTTGCCCGCTTGCGAGCGCTTATTTTTCACCTTCTTTTTCTTATTTTCTTGCAGGTAAGACACGAGTCGTTGGGCACACGGTATCCTCCATTGTCTTTTCCCTCTGCTGAAGGCAGATAGCGCAGCGTCATCGTCGGAGACTGTCTTGAACGTGGTGAGCTGCCACTTAGCACAACAGGGAAACGTTGTGTTTTTTTCTAGTTGGTATCCACTGACGATGTCGTAGAATATTAGCTGTACGGCTTTCACTAGCGCAGCGAGCATGAGCCGTTCTTTTCGAATGCGCAAACGAAAATTTAGTTTCTTCTGCTAACCAATAATTAAGTGCAAAGTTGAAAGTCCATGCTTTCGCGAGACGTTGTGCAGTTACATTGATGCTCTTTGTTCGTTGCATTGTCACTACCAGGGGCATAGCCAAAAATGTTTTCGAAAAGAGAGGGGGGACCCTTTGAAATGGTCATTTTTTCGCTCTCTATACCATTGCGAAAAAAAAAATAAAAAGGGGAGGGGGGGCCGGTGTGCCTCCCCATGGCTACGCCCCTGCTTACTACTGCTTTGCTTTCGGTTGTCTGTAAATCGCCGTTGGTTACACGTGTTGAGTTTAGTCATCGAGGTGTTAATTATTATTTCAATCACCTACTTCACTCTAGTATTTTGTTAAGTTTAAACAGATTTTGTTCAGTTTTGTTTAGTTCGCTGTTAATTTACATTTTCGTTGCTCAAATAGACTTGCTACGTTACCTCAGGTTATGTCAAATTTAATCCACCTTTATTTATTTGTAACTTAGATATGAATCACATTATATAGTAAGTATTTCTAATCATTTGGTAAAAAATATTTCTTACCATTTCTAATTATTTCCAAATATTAATGACTGCCATATTAGCATTTTTTTCGTGATAACCGTGTCATGTCGCTACAAATCTGCCGCTAAACGCTATGCTATCTCTGGTGTGAGTATTCGAGTCAAAATTACGCCGACGCGACACGAGCCGTCGAGGCTGTAAACGAAAGCACGTGCCGCCTTTTACTTAGCGCTGCATTTTCGCGCTTTAATCCGCCAGCACCGCACTACGCGCCAAAGCGACGCAAACGATACAAAACCCATTCTATCACTTTCTGCTGTCGCACATACGTCGATGCATCGATGCTATATATGCCTAAGAATATCCACCACAGGTGTGTCGCGCTTATCAACAGGCTGGCGCCGTTTATTCCCAGCACAGACTTCGCTGACTTAGATGATATGATCCGGTAATGTCCTGCGTTACGGGTTGAAGACGTTATTACAATGTGCGAGTGGGATGCTCCGCGACGCAGTACGGATTTAAGGACGCAGCTGTGGGCAACCCAACGGGCCCTCGACTTGGCGGAAAGGCTAGGCCTATCTGTCACGAGGTTAGTGTGGCCCACTATACGGAGCTATTTCACGCCTCGACGGACCTAAATAAGGTTTTTTTTTCTTTTTTCATACCATACAGGGACAGTCACCGGTGACGGCGATATACTCAATGCGGCATGTGAGAGCGTTTTGACATCCAGGCAACGCGTAATACATTCGAATCAAATCAAAAATTTGTTTTATTGAGATGTGATTGCGGACAATGCGCCCAAGATACTTGGACTGATGGGCTATGTGGCTATTAACTGGTCCAACGTAGACAGTGCATAAAGACTATCAACATCGCATGATTGGTTGTGGAACGACGGGTTTTATACGTGCGCAAGTTTTAATGGCGTACAAGTTCGTTTTCAAAGGAAAACGCGTTATGATTCACGAGACAGGCAAATGCGTGATGACAAATAGATTGTGCATCGACAACTATAAACGCGCGAAAAGACCGCAGGGCCGGCCCGGCCCCGTCTGTATATGTTCTCGCCTCGTTACAATAACCGCTTCTGCTGCGTATGTCGTAACCACGACAGCTTTTGCTCGTCCCTACACAAATCGCCACACTCTCTCATTCTCTGACATCTTGTACGAATTGAGCTTTATAGAGTATATGTATCCAAACTCCTGTCTCGACGCTCCTGCCGCCGCGACTCCTGTATGTCTAATGGGCGACTCGTCGCCTACGTCGGCTTGTCGATGCGCGTGCGCATCGTTGCGTGATTGAAGCACTCGGGTTGCTCCCTTGGCGCCTCCACTGTCGACTTTTAACGTGTCTTGCGTGCGTGCGTGCATTCGTTAGAGCGTGTGTTCTGTGTGTGTGTGTGTGCGCCAGTCTCGAAGCCAGCCGCCGTTGTTGCATGCATTATCCCTCCCTCCATCTTCTTCTTCTTCACTGTCTTATGTTACGCAACCTCTTTTCGCCAATGTCGATCCCGCTTGCCGAGTAACGCGAAGTCTTGTCGCGATGTGACGCGGGGCGCATCTGTCTTCGCGCGAGACGTGCCTCTACTTGTGTAGCTATTCTTGTTTTTTTCCCGCGCGTCGTCTTCGGTAGTTCATATATATATACACAGGTTTGCGTGCTAGCTGCGGTGGCCGCATATATCTGTTCAGTCCGCGGCGATCGACTGTTATAGCCTTATGGCAAAAGCGAGTCGTATTCATTTAAACTATCAAGGAGTGGTGGGGGCCGGAGGAAGGCAACAGAAGTACGACACTGCGTTATCTTACAGAAATAATAAAAAATAAAATACAAGTGTAATGACTTGTCTGCCTTGTATATCAATAATTACGGCCGGGTCATTTTTCGCTCGACTTGTAGCAAAACGTTCAATGTCTTCTTCAGTATCTGTATTGGTACCCACTCCTATAAAAGACCAATTTGGTGTTGACATTATGAATAAACAAACAATATGCAACGTAACACAGGACCGGCTTGATTGGTGCAACATGGGGGACGCTTTTGCCCTGCAGTGGGCGTAGTTAAGCTGATGATAATGATAATGATAAAATTACACAGCAAAAAGATGAAGGTGGGTCTAAACTTAGGTGTGTTGTGGCGACATTCGCCCTTCGTAGCTCCTGCGACCTCGTGTATTCGTTTTGTGAAATTCGGTGTTTCGTGGCACCGCCGAAGGACATCATGGAGGCCGAACAGAAGAAATCTCGTAGCTTAGATCTGCTCCACCAGATGCCGCGACAATCTGTACTGCTCGCAATCCTGAAATAAACTGAATAAGTTACTTTTCGTTAATTATCCCGACAGTTGGTTGGCCCTTATCTTCAGCAAAGTTATGCTCCGATGGCACACGTATCCAATATAAGTCTTGGCTTGAGCTACGACTGCCAATTTCTATATTTTAAAATGTTTTTTTGTGAATTTCCGTAAAAACAAGGCTCGGCAGAAAGTACTCAAAAGAAAATTGAGACGCTCCCCAATTGGAAGTGACAATAAAAAAGATGTTCTTTCGAAGGCAATGTAGCATCAGCGGAGGCGCTACATGATATTCCTCGAAAATATTGAGTAGTATCCGAGCTCTTCCCAACACATTTTTTTCAATTATTCCAGAGGAAGCGCCTTATCGCTCTAATCATGTCGTAAGCGCAAAGTCTTAGGGCATTCCTGTCTAGTTGAAAGATTTCAATGCAGTTTGACGTAAAATTTGTTCTCTCTTTACAATGGCACGGCGGGAAAAATAGAAGTAGAGTAGAGGACCGTGTACTGTGTGATGTCAGGGCACGTTAAAAAACGTCCATACGGTCAAAATTACCGGAACCCTGGACTACCGCGTTTTTGATAAGCATGCGATTGTTTTGGAGCGTCGTAGGTGGTCTAAATTTCCGTAGCCCTCCACTACGGCGTCTCTCATAATCATATGGTGGTTTTGGGACGTTAAACCTCACATATCAATCAATCAATCAATCAATCAATCAATCAATCAATCAATCAATCAATCGATCGATCGATCGATCAATCGATCAATCGATCAATCGACCAATCGATCAATCGACCAATCGACCAATCGATCAATCGACCAATCGACCAATCGACCAATCGATCAATCGATCAATCGATCAATCGATCAATCGATCAATCGATCAATCAATCAATCAATGTTTTGGGCGTCGAACCGTGGCTATTAATCGAGACAAATGCGGGCTGCATCGCTATCGGCCTCGAGAGTGGTGCGTCAGTGTTGCCGTGTTCGTTTGTCAACTTTTTTCTCTATCTTATATAGTTTGCAAGGTCGCGCGATCGGATCGTCCGACGGCGTCAAAATGCTGGAGGTCCTCCCGCGCATTTATATTTAACGTGCGTTAAAGAATTTCCACGTGGTCCAAAATTTCCGGAGCCCGGCTCCACTACTGTTTCCACCATAATCATATCGTCGTTTTGTGACGTCAAACCACGACTCTTATCTTTGTAGAGTTGGTGTCCTCGTAGGCATAGCGTGCCGCTCTATGTCGACGTGACACAGCGAAAATGAATAAAAAGAACGCAAACTATTTTGGAAAGTTACAGATGTAACACGTGTTGGCGGCGCCGTCACCTCTTGCCAAGTCGGACGGTGATTGAGCGCGGGATTCCGCCTAACTCTAAACACCGCACTTTTCGAACCGCAGCTCTCTGTGAAGTCACAGCACTGCCACCGTGTCCGAAAACACGCACGTCTCATCGGGGCGTGTTATTTTAGTATAAGGCGTTGCTGGATCTCTGTTTACCGTATACCGCCGCATTGCCCAACATACATGCCCCGGCAAACTGGCTGCTGTGTGTGGGGTTGGTGGGGGGGGAGGTGGTAACGGCAGGGACACAACTGTCATTGCTGGCGCTCTAAATAAAATGAAGCAGCTAGAGTTTTACCGAGCTGGGTGCGTATAAGGTGGTACTGTGTGCTTAGAAACGATCATCAGGGGAGCAGTGCCATCGGTGAATAATAAGGAAGTGAATAACCTTCATAATCAGTAAATAATAATAATAACTTGAGTACGCATGTGTAAGCTGGGACCTTCACATTCATCAGGTAGTTGACTTACTATAGAAGAAATTCAGAATACGGCTGTTCGATTTGTTTGGGCTATTACGACAAAAAGCTTAGTGTTTCTGGAAGTAAGCGTGAACTTTATTGGCAGGACTTAAAGGACAGACGGAAAGCACCGAGACTGAATTTTTTTCCACAGCATTTATTAAAAAAAAACAGGCATTGACAGAAACAAATGTGTCGCATTATCCATGCCTTGAAAGTTCTTGAATTTCCTTTTAATGGAGACAGTTTACGTTACTCATTCTTTTGTAGGGCCGCGAGAGAGTGGAATGCTCTTCCGTCAAATACTACAGAAACTCAATGTAATGATTACTTTTGCCGCGCTTTGTGTGTAGAAATGATTGTCGACTGATGTAGTGATCTCTGTAACCCCCCACCTGCTGTAATTCCTGCAAAGGCGGCGATGCAGGTACTGAATAAATAAATAAATAAATAAATAAATAAATAAATAAATAAATAAATAAATAAATAAATAAATAAATAAACCTGTAGTATTACGTCCGAAGAACACCACGATATAGCTATGAGGGCGTCGTCGTACGGAACTCCGGAAATTTAGTCTCCATCTGTTGTTCTTTATCGTGCAATGAGATCGCACAGTATGCGGGCCCACGCAATTTTGCCTCCAGTGAAGATGCCTTGGCCGGCATCGAACCAGCGACCTTCGGACTAGCAGTCGAGCACCGCCGATTCACCGTGGCGAACTCACCCTCCGTAAAGGACACCGTGATGCTCGCATTGAGTTCTGCCTCGAGAAAGATCGTCCTCTCAGATTTAGATGTTGCCGTGTTCCCCCGCCTTGGATGTGTGGTGAGTGCAAGTTGTCTGACGATAATTGAGTGTCTTTAGTTTTAGTTTGGGCCATTGCATGCCTGTTTTCCTGTATGGGATGGCTGGGATGGACTCGTCTTAATTCTGATGCACTGGCTTGCTCGAGGGAATATGTTTAGAAAATTATTCGCGTTTTCTTGGAGCTCCGAAAGAGTAGAGATCATGGCCGTTTGAAATTGGATCCGGTCGTCATCATTGACAATGAAGAAAGGATAAACAAAAGTCGTTATTTTCATTACAAATTGATGAAATCAAGCAGCGATTGAGCCCAATTGCAGAAACGACGAGGTGGACACGTGGAGACGTTACTTCGACAGCTCAGCGACAACAGTTTTCCGCTTCTTGCGAGATGTCGTGGATTTGATTCCAGGGACGGGGTGGCCACGTTGCTGCGGCAAGCCGAATGTAAGGCTATCTTGCGTACATTCACTTGTTATAGAAACCTCAAGCGTTTCAGTATGAATAAATGAGTGAGTGAATCTCAACACACGCGTAAAAGCGTCAGCGAGACTCGCCGTCTAAGGGGCCAAGCAAGTATTTCTTATACGAACGTGTCTGATTCGAATTCAGCACCTCACCAGTTGATGGAAGCGGCGGATACAACTATGAACCGTTGCCGCAAAAACAATACGTGACACATCCTGGAAAATATTTGTGCTTGTTCAACTGTGGTTGCGCTTTGTTTAGTTTGAAGACGTAGCGCACCTGCCGCAGTGCTGGAACCTCGCCCGGTTTTCGTGGCACGAAGCGTATCCAAGGAGTTTGGGGTTGGGGTCCCTCTCAGCCGCGCTTCTGAACGGTCTCGGGTTCCTGAACTTGGCCGCCGGTGTAAACACCGCGGTCTTTCTCTCTCTCCCGCTTCCCTCCCCTCCCTACTGTCGGGGGAGATCGAACCTTCACGTCATGCACGACTCGGAGGTGCCAGATATTGCTCGACATTAGCGCGCCGGCTCCAGTGGGTTACACAGGGAGAGTGTACGGGGGAAAGGGTTTACCTTTACCCTTCGATTTAAACATCGTGTCCTCTCCTTCCATCCCTCTCTCCCGAGGTGATGACGTGTACCCCGTAGTATACACACTCGCTCTCTCTGCAGCCGCAGTCTCGTAGAGTGCGCGGGATGCCCGGCGTCTAGCGCGGAGGCTGTGTAGCCTAAATTGGATCCCAGGGTATTCTTCGGCTGCCATCCTCCTTCCCCTCTCCTCGCGTTCCCCAAGCCCCCCTATGCTTGCTTTATCGTCCGTTCCGTCCGTGCCACACTCTTTCTTTCGCTTTCTCTCATCTCGCATCGCGCGCTCTTTCTCTTTTCGTGCCGACCTTAACGCTATTTTCCGCGCGTTTTCTCTCCCCTTTCTTTCCACACACACCAGCTTTACAGGGGTGAGGTGCTCACGCACCCTCCCCTCCCGCTGCACTGTTCGAAAACTCCGTCAGGGTCATTTTTTTTTCCTCGTCACTTTCGAACCCTCATGACGAGGCTCGCAATTTACGTTTTGTTGTTGTTCTCGCTGCCAGCCTTGGCCCGTCCGTCTCACTCGTGGCTCGTGCGTCAACGCGGCGCAGTGTGCAGCGAAACCTTGACTTTTCATCAAGTTGCGAAGGAGGAGGTCGCTATAGGAGAGGGAGAGAGATCGTGAGGGTGGCTTTGGCGCCACTGTGGTTAGACGGCGATACTAACGAATACGCTTGCGCGGCGAATGTCTACTTGAACCGAATTCATGACGGTTCACCGCGGTGATGCAGCAGTGCTGGGCTGCTGACTCGAAGGTCGCGGGCTCGATCCCCGCCGTGGCGGTCGCATTTTGATGGAGGAGAAGTGGTAGAGGCCGTGTACTGTGTGGTGTTGGTGCACGTTAAAAACACCAGATGGTTAAATTGTTCGAAACCCTTCCCTATGGCGTCTTCTTTATTATCTAGTGGCTCTGGGACGTAAAACTCTATTATTATTATTATTATTATTATTATTATTATTATTATTATTATTATTATTATTATTATTATTATTATTATTATTATTATTATTATCGTTTAGCGTAACGTAAAGCAAGCTTTCCCCCCAACATAGTACAGTTGCGGAGAAACGTGCTTTAACGAACAAACTTCAGTGACGTTTTTCATAACAATCGCGATCGGGAGTGCACGTAAAGGAACGGCACGCAAGTAGAGTTTGTGGGTTCGATTTCTGCCGTGACAGTCTCATTTCGGTCGACGAATGCTGAGAGGATATGGGGGGGAGGGGGGAGAGAACCGTGTCGTTGATTGAAGGACTCAAATCGACCCTCCTCGCCAGACGCGTAGGCAGAAGTGTTTTGAGGGGGGAAGACACCTTTTTGAAATGATAATTTTTGGCTCTGTATGCCTTGGCGAAAAAAAAAGTTGGGGGTGGGGTTGAGCCGGGCTCGCTACGCCACTGCCCCTGGCAACGCCCTTGCTCTCACGTTGGGCAGTAGTGACCACAGCTGCGAGGCGGCATCTTTTCGGGGCGGCTAAAATTCGAGTTCACCCATGCAGTCCATAGAAGACTCGGCCGTCGTGGCCTGCAGGGCGCTCTCCCTTCCACCCCGAGTGCTCCTCTCCACGCATCAGCGGTGGCAGTGAACTTGTGTTTAGGCTGCGGAGGTCCAGGATCGGCGCCCTGTTTGTTTCTCCAAGGATGCGGGCCCCTGGGAAAGGGCCTCCGCCTCATCCATCGCCTGCACGCCGCGTCTTGCGCGAAGGCGAGTGAGAAAGAGTAGCGGGGGAGGCTCGAGGCTTTTTCTATCTGCGGCACCCAACAACGGGGGGAACACACGCGGCGGACTTTTTCTTCGGCCGCTGGCGAAACAAAAGGCCTGCCGAGAAACTTGGAGAGGGGGCCGGCGGGGTGTTATGGGCTTCCAATACGATCGAAGTCTTGCCCCTCGAAGCAACGGAGCGATGGAGAAGAACTCCCTGGTGGTCCAATCATCCCTCGCTGTGGTGGTCTTGTGGCTGATCCCCGAACGTCGCTGGATCGAAATCCGTCCGCGGCGGCCCAATTTTGATGTATGGAAAATGCTAGAGGCCTGTGTGTACTTAGGCCCACAATAAAAGAACCCTACGGTATGAAAATTTCAAGAGCCTTCCACTTCAGCGTCCATCGTAAGCGCATAGTGCTTGCGTGACACGAAATACCTACAGTTATTGTTAAATGAGTTCGATTCCGTATACCGAAGGCAGGTGGTGGACGGAGAAGGCGTTGTTACGATAATTCTCAGGCATTTTGGGTTGCACTTTTTTCTGAAGTGCAACCCAAAATGCCCGAGAGTACGTGGAAATTTATAATTGGATAAATACACTGCCTCGACCAGTCCGGGACCTTCACGACCGGACAGTCGAAGCAGAAACGTCGTGTACCGGACTCGGAGCTGGCTAACCCCGGGACAGTTCGGGGGGTGCAGTTCTGGACAGCACTAAGATCGGCTATTCCGTCTAATTCGCCGTCGATAGCATCGCAGGGGGTGTTTGCTACGAGCCCTGTAATTCGTTCAAATCGCTAAGATGGCGGAATGGGTGATTGTGCAAGTAGGCACTAACCTGGACGAAAAAAATGTGAGGCTACTGGAAGTCCTGCCCGCCCGCTTGTTTTTTCATTGCATAAAAAGCCCTCAAATTACCCGGCTTTCTGATATGCCACGATGGGGTCACGTATACCTTGAGCATAGCGACTGAATGTGGATTCGGAAAAGGATACACACACACAAAAAGGAACAACATGTGCGGCATTGTTTCTGGAAGACCTACTAGTCATTACTGTATGGCTCTCTGAATGACTTCAAACAGGCCGGGCCAAGGATGTTACCGTGGCTGGTAACACTCCTGTCTTGGATATTGTCCTCATTGAGCCACCTTTGGGCTGGTAATGCTTTCGTGCTGAAATGATACTTGCTGAAGTAGTGACATCAGCACAGCACTTGTGGAAATCCTGCCTTCGGCAAGCGCTGCCTAGATACAGCATGAAAGTCGTAGCGTTCCAGTGCCAAGCTCAAGATTTGAAGTATGGTTCAAAAATGGAGCGGGCGCATGTGAAGAAGCGAACTATTCAGCGTATGCAAGAGTGTAAGGTCGCGCTCGGCGTGACATTCCCCTTTGGCTTCCTTCTTGGTAACACGTCTTCCCGAGTAACGGAACCGGCTCAGCGTGCCAACCCCTTCCTCGCTTGCCCGGTGCGTTCCCGAGGAACGGCACCCTGCAGCGTCCTCTGCCTACCCTGCTCCTTCCATGAAACTGCCTGTCCGGTGTCGACGAGGGCAACGAGGAAGAGGGGATAACAGGAGCGCCCGGGAAAAGGCGGGAGGTCTTTACGCTACTAGGAGAGCTCGCCGGCTATAGACAGCGGCACGACCGCCTTAGGCCCCACTGTGGGTCATACGTTTGCTCACATCTCTGCATTGTAAATACCTTTGTACATAAAGGTCTATTTGTAAAACGTCCAGCGGTGAAGGCGTCTTCCTCCGGGGAAAAGGACGGTGGTGATCGTCTCGCCAAGCGTCGAACCCGGCTTTGCTTGACTACCTCGAACCTGGTCCGAACCGTATTCCGAGTTCGGTCGGAAGTCTTCTCGGGACACTTGACGATTCAGCAGATCTGGGATTGTCTTGATCGCGTCTTTCTGTCGTGGAAGAAGGTATTACTACACCTGCCGCAAATGCGTTCGTCCTCCCGTCATGACATTTACTACCTGGTGAAGGGTTTTTGCATAGTTGCTAAAAAGTAACGAGCGAAGAGTCGCAATCTTTAAATATAAAGTTTGTTGCAGTAGCTTGGATTTTTAGCGGGCCACCGAAACATAGTGCTAGGAAATTTGGAAAGAAAGTGAAGAAAGAAAGAGAAAAAGAAGGCAAGAATAAAAGTAAGGTAAAAAGAATGATTGACTGAATGAAGATATGAATGAACAATGAATGGAAAAATTAAAGAAAGAATGAAAGGAAGACTAAAAGAAAAGAAGAAAGAAAGTGAAAAGTGACCTCTGCTGTACGCTGCAGTGTGTCTAGCATCGGTAGCAGTGCGCTTGTCTCGGCCATTTGGCTGCAGATGGGCACTGATAACTTTATGGCCGTTTCTTAGCTTGAAGTAGCCACTGGTCCAGCGAGAACCCTCTCCACCTACTGTTTACTCTTTTATACGTTCAGTAAAAACAAAGCCATAAAACGAGTGGTTATTGTTAATGCTCTCTTTCGCAACAATAACGGCGAGGTTTAGCCACGCGTGGAGGTAAAGGGGGCGGCGTTTGTTTAGGCGGCCCTCCGCTGGCGAGTCCCGGTATAGACTGGCGAGGCGTTTCCTGCCACAGCCTGGGTGGGGGCATTCTCGATAAACTTCGGAAACGACGGTCCGGCCACTTGCGGCACGGATTATGTTTGATTTCAATGCGAGTATATTCCGCTCATTTTTTGCAATAGTTTACGAGGCTGTCCAATATAACGCCTGACCAAATTCAGCTTCTGGGATTACTAACGTTCTAACTCTGGATGGCACTGGTTACCATGGAGGAAGGAAAAGGAGGGAGCATGACGTCACCCAGCCGGCCGTGGCAAGCCATGTCGTTTTGAAACCTGCTGTGTCGGCCCGACTCGTCACCTTTTCCGGCAAGATCACGCAAGCAACGAGACTTGCCGAGACTTCGGGGTAAGGCGCCCGGTAGCTTTTAATTGAAGAGTGTTGGTTCGGCGCAGACCTGCCAGCTCAGGCAGGAGGTTCAAAGACGAATCGGCACCGCCGCGGTGGTCTAGGAGTGGCTAAGGTACTCGGCTGCTGACCCCCAAGTCGCGGAATCGAATCCCGGTTGCAGCGGCTGCATTTTCGATGGAGGCGAAAATGATGTAGGTCCGTGTGGTCAGATGTCGGTGCACGTTAAAGAACCCCAGGTGGTCGAAATTTCCAGAGCCCTTCACTACGGCATCTCTCATAATCAATGGGAATTTTGGAACGTTAAACCCCACACATCAATCAATCAATTAATTAATACAGACTACTAAAATGTACCGCACATCCTGAAGTTTTGGTCACGTGTTGGGTTGACATGGTGGGCTTCACTTGTGGGGCTCCCTGATTTCTTTTTCCTTCCTCCGTGCTGGTTACTAACGGCTGCCTTGTACTGGCTAAACGGGGCTGAATGATTTGATGATACTGGCTATCTATAGGCAAATGATCGCCATTGTTGTGTTGCGTTGTCCAACAAAGTAGCACGTTCCCTTACGAATTCGCATTTAAATGACTTCACACCGAACGCCATCTTATTCTCTGTCGATTGTGTTGATATAGCTTGTTGCATGCAACCAGCTTGCCCCCTTCCCCCCGCGATTGGTCCTTTTTTGATCATGTGACGACGTCGTGCGACGACCTCATCTTCTGGTCGCACGTCACAATGACGGCATACCGACGTCGTGGTGATCTCACGGCGGGACGTAATCGCGTTGTGATTTTTTTTCATTCCTCGTGATGAAGCCAGCCTATGGTCGCGTTTCGTGCTTGATGAGGTATGAAAGACATTCGCTTTAAAACTGAATTTTGCAGGGTGTAATGACAAGGAACACTACTCAAGAAAGGATAATGATGATTAACAAGTGAATAATGGATCGATCTGTGAGTCAATCAGTTATGTGACGTGTCCAGGGTCAACCATAGGGTATTTGTGCAGGCGTACGCAATAATAATAATAATAATAATAATAATAATAATAATAATAATAATAATAATAATAATAATAATAATAATAATAATAATAATAATAAGAATAATAATAATAATAATTAAAAACAGAAGGGAGTTCCCCAGCCTTGTTAGTGTAGTCCTGCGGACTGCCTCCTACTTCAAGCAGCGTTCACTCAAATAGCGCCGAGGCTTACACGCACTATATATATATATATATATATATATATATATATATATATATATATATATATATATATATAGTTGGTAATTTTTTAGTCCACTTTTCTTTCTCCTTATTTACATTCCCTTGGTTTTAATAACTTCCCCTGTACATTCCTTGGCATTACTGTCTGTTATATCTCATTAATATTGTGCTAAAACACGGAAAAACGAGCCCTTAGGTATACACTTCTTTCCCTTATATATATATATATATATATATATATATATATATATATATATATATATATATATATATATATATATATATATATATAATCCCCTGATGAAGGGAGGACCCCCCCCCCCCCCCCCGAAACTGTTGGGAAATAAATATATTCATCCTTGTTGACAACGCTCCCGTTGTGCCATATCCCATACCTTCACGTAGACTAACTGGCCCATTGAATTATTACTCCCACTATATATATATATATATATATTGTTCCCACGGTGCACCAGGTTGATCGACACAGGCACGCTGGCCGTTCGTCAGGGTGCTTATGGGACGCGCTATTGAATGCATTAGCATGCATGAAAGTGCAGAGAAGGAGCAGGACGTGAGAGTCGATGCCGGAGGGAGCATACGCGTGAAGAGGCGCCGGCGACGACGAATTTACTGCGCTGGCCTCGGCGCATCGTTTTTGAACGGCTGTCAGCTACTCGAGGGCGATGCGTGAACGACTGGGTCCGGTGACCTTATGGCGCATGCTTCGAAAGTGGCCGGCGCTAACCTCTTATCGGCGTTCCAGGCGTGCCTGATTAGGAGAGTCAGCTTTGAAAGTCTTGCGCGATGACGTTGTCGCGTGCAAGAAAAACGGCAGATGACTGATAGCAAAAAGTTGGGCGTCCCAGTCATGAAGACAAGTTATGCTTTGAGAACG
This sequence comes from Rhipicephalus annulatus, assembly GCA_013436015.1. Classification (NCBI taxonomy): domain Eukaryota; kingdom Metazoa; phylum Arthropoda; class Arachnida; order Ixodida; family Ixodidae; genus Rhipicephalus; species Rhipicephalus annulatus. Next base: position 66,067 of record WOVY01013197.1, on the reverse strand, counting down.
GGTAGCCGACATCCATGGCCAGCGTTTAGCAATCATCTTGCCATTGTTAGTCGACACTGTCCGACATTACAGCCCAGCCCACCTTAGCCACAATTCGTCCAACGGTACCAAACATTTGTCGGTGCTAACGTGTGATGGTAGCACGAAAGTAGACGAGGTAGTAAGGTCGCGTACGATAATTAGCCAACATTGCGCCAACATTGTCAATCACTTAGCCATTGCTAGCCAAAAATATGCGGCACTACAACCGACATAAACCATAATTTAGCGAACGCTATCAAACATGGCCGTCTGTGCTAACGAGCGCTCGTTGTTTGGAAGTGATTACGGTAGCTAAAGTCGCACGGCTTAGTGAGACGCTGTGTGACACTGGACTGCTTACAACATTGGCCTGTAGTTTCGGTCATAAATACCTCCACGTTACGCAGTGCTGGTTAGCATAGATGTGAGCATGAGGTGGGTGGGTGGGGGGTAGGGGGGTTGCAAAATATACTCTGACTTAATAGAGGGTGGCGATGTACCACTGGGCGCACGCCTGGGCAAGAGCGGCTGAGGTTGCCTTGACTCCCATTTATACGTTTGCGTAAAGAACCTGCGAGGAATAGAAATCGAGCGAGAAAGCGATTACTTCCATATAAAGTTCGCAGCTCCGAAAGACGCAAGTCTGTCTGGTGGAGGGTAGGTAACACAAACGGCTCAAGGCGCTGGCCCGAATATATCTTTGCCCGGTTGATACGACGCCTCTTCCCGTGAAGTGAAGGTCGTCGTTGCGCCACTATCCGGCGCAATATTGTTACACGCATACCTATGTGCTAAGTCCGCAGTTTCGAATCGTCATATGTACCTCGCGAGACGCACTTCGATTACAGTTTTATCCGTACCGCGACACCTTGCAAGGAAGTCTATAGCGGGGTGCGTGCAGCGAGCGAGGTTCGCGTGCGTTGGCGCGATGCGTGTGGCGCACGCCGTTCGCATTTTGATTGTCTTGGTGGCGTATCGCTGTCGCGAGCGTTCTTATCGTCTACCGTATATATAAGTAGCAACACCACACACACACGCGGCGTTTTACGGCGCTATTGCCGCTGAGGCCTATGAATTGTTCAACACCGATTTCTTCCCCACGGCGTCGCATGACCAGGGGTATCCTCACTGTATATATATATACATATATATGTGTGAAATAGATGATGAGAGTTTCTTCCGGCTACCGTAACAAAAGTTATAAACTTCGAGAATAGTGCAGTATAGGAAACGAAACAATACAATAAAATATTTATTTTAATATTTACTATTTATTATTTTATTGTTTTGTTTGCTATACTGCACTATTCTCGAAGTTTATAACTATAACTATATATATATATATATATATATATATATATATATATATATATATATATAATGCAGAGCTTGGCGTGCGCAGTGACTTGTGCACTGTACCTTAGAACGTCAGATAACGAGCATTTAGCCGCAATTCAGCCAATATAAGCTACCGGATGCAGTATATCGAGGTGAACACTGTGGTCGAATATGGTCTAAAGTATCGTGGCTAACGTCGTTGCAAGTTGCAGGCGGAGCAAAAAAGTGCCAGCTGGAAAGACAATGTCGTCATAACCTAACCTAACTTGTCTACCTCGTACGTATACGACCGAGGGAAATCGACTTCGCCGCTTACATGTGCTGGAGAACGTATACAGGCAGACGCGGGATGCGCGTCGGTGTGAGAATACGGCAGTCGAGTGACGGCGATGGTGGCGGCAGCGGCACTTGGCGTCGTCAAGGACGACGGCGTCTTCGTTCTCTTTTCTTTTATTTTTCTTCATCGCGAGGCGTGGGAGCGCAGTCGGAACCGTTATAGAGGCGCCACGTCTTCCTTCGTTCCTGCATCGCAGTGTACGTATTGCGCTTCTTGCCTCTCCGCCTGGTATCTTTCTGGTCGGCGCCTTTTGAGCTTCGAACCTGTTGGGCAACGCAACCGAGACCGTGTAAGCGTTGGTGCACGCCGGAAGAATAGGCGCGAACAACCACCGTAACGGCGGTAAGGCGCCGTATACTGCGAATACCGTATGCGTAAGCATACCGAAAGACACATGCATGTATGTATTCGCGAGCCAACCTATAGTCCTTACCTCGAGTTTACCCTATCCGGTTTGTGAATTTATTTCGCTTGATGAAGAAAGCAGACCAGTGTTCATCAGAATCAGAATCAGAATCAAATTTTATTGTTACTATGAAGTGAAGTCATTACAGACAGTATACAGAAGGAGAGACTGAATTGAGACCTCCTTCTGTATACTGTCTGAACGTACTGTATGAAACGTGATTGTTGATACCTTTTACACTCTTACCATTTTTGTGCACTTGTAACGCATGAAAAGAGCACGATAGGTAAGGAAGCCTCGCCGCAGTGGTCTCTATTGGCTGAGGTACTCGGCTGTGGACCCGCAGGTCGCGGGTTCGAATCCCGGCTGCGGCGGCTGCATTTTCGATGGAGGTGAAACTGCTGTAGGCCCGTGTGCTCAAATTTGGGTGCACGTTAAAGAACCCCAGGTGGTCGAAATTTCCGGAGCCCTCCGCTACGGCGTCTCTCATAGTCATATAATGGTTGTGGGACGTTAAACCCCACATATCTATCAACATTATCGGAAACGTGAGGAAAACGATAGGTAAGGCCGAGGTTGGTCTGTGAATACGAAGCACAGTATGTGGACGTTGTTGTCTTTAGGCACTAGAATATGTAGCGGTGGAAGTTGGACGTTGACAGAGAGATTGATAAGTTACGACGCGCGCTACGAGGCCTGGAACGAAAAAAAATAATACGATAGATGAATGCATGCATATCAGTTGCAAACTAGAAATGGTATTGTGATTCCTTGGCTTCCTTGTCTGCTCGCTTCGTGTCGTTTTGTAATCACAAAGATTTGATTCCCAGCCGTGGTGGCCTCCGTTCGATGGCAGCGAAATAGTGCTTCCGGACAGTCCACTACCGCATAAGTAATCTTCGAAACAACATATTTGGTTATAATAAACCTCCTTTGTGCATATAGCTGAAGCTAATCCGGGGGCCTGGGTTGTGCCTTCGCGGTCTCCGATGACAGCGCAGCTCTGGCCGACTGGAATCGCCCTACGCCATCTCCTGACGCCGATCTCCGAGGACAGCGCAGCTCTGGCCAACTGGGCTTACCCAACGCCATTTCCTGACGCCGACAAGAGCTCTCGCCGGTGGAGCCCCGTCCTCGGACTTCTGCGACCATGTCCATCTTTCCTATTTTATTCTTCCGTCGTTCGCTGTCCCTGCGCCTCGCTCTCTCCTTCCTCTATCTCTATCTTCTTACGTTTTAATCCTATTTTTTTAATCCCTCCTATACCCCCCCCCCCCTCGTAAGCTACTGTTGAGGTGTCCTCAACCTGAGAGACAGTTACTGGACCCAGTTTTCTTTCCTTTTCATTTAAAATCACTTCCCCGGAGGCCTGGGCTTTTTCGTAGGCAAGACGTTTTTATGTGGCTGCCACACCTCGACAGTGCAGAAACTAAGTGAAAACTAACCTATCATCAGCGCTCTCCAACTTGACAGCCTCAGAAAGTGCTGCGAGGCCATTTATATACTTTTTGAAGATTACTGCATTGGACAATACGCTTTAGGAGTACAACTGTGTTAGCTGCTAATTGCATGCACATCACCTCTTTTTGTCCTCATAATCTCCATTACTTCTTTTTTTTTGCCTCTTATGCATGTGCAGAGTAGCAGGCGACAAGCTCAGGTTGCCCTCTCCGCCTTCTTCCAATAATTTCTCCCTTTGCTCACTCCCCGGTTCAATCAGTGAATCAAACAATAAACCGATTGATCGATCGCTCGGAGCTCGCGTGCACAGTGCAAACAGCAGTGGGCGATCTCGACTTACGGCTGTAGCTTCCGCGAATCGCGTATACCCGGCAAGATGTATACACGGGTATACAGTTAGTGGCGGTGTCTATTGCGGGGAGTCTATCTCATTCCGAATAACCTCCGTCGGTTACGTCATTCGCACGCTTCTCTGTGGGAGACGCAATAACAATGGGACGAGAGATGATGCGGCGCTGTCGTTTAATCTGCCTGCCAGACACGCAGGCGCCTCTGGGAGTGCCTTTTGAACGCGCCAATGTGCAGCCCACACGCAGGTTGAGCGTGCGCCAAGACTATTCGTGCGCGTATATATATGCCTGGCTCGTCGCAGGTTCGCCTTCGACCCGCTCGACATCGACGTAAACGTGAAGACGAACTTCTCTTGTCTCTGTGTCGTCGTTTTGTTCTCGCGCTATAACTATCGTCATGCCATACCAACTAGCCCAAGCTGCCACACTTCTAAGTCAAGACGAACTTCTCTTGTCTCCAGGTAGATGCTTGGCGCAGTGGCTGCGCCCGAAGATTGGCGGAGTAGTGTCCATCGGTGAAATCCGCGAAGCCGTTTAGCTTAATTAGCTCGCGATCAAATTCGGAGTTCTACCTATGGGGACAGATTTACTTTGGACAGAAACAAACAAATCAATGAACAAACAAACCAAGATAAGTAACACGCCAATAAAAGTACTTGTTTTAGGACACTGAAACTTCTGATGAGTACTGAATAAGTGCTCTCGATAGTGCTCGCTTTGTATGTTGTCTGTTAAACGATGATTTTCGAACGCGTGAAGGTCAGGTCTGTGTGTATGTGAATTTGATGTTTTCTGTAAATATTATTTTCACTGCAACAACCAAGCGGGAGAGAATGGCTGTCGACGAGAAATGGCCACAATGCCGTGATTTCTTTTCATATTATTAAAAAAGAAACACATATCGAGGCTTCATCCAGACTCTGTCAGACTTGTACAATAAGATCCATCGTAGCCGATCAACTATATATTTACTGTGTCTAAGTCTCTGCGGTATATATAGCCGTAAAAGTCTGTGTTGTCACGGTAAGCTGCTGTTCTCTACTGATCATTTAGGAAAGCTGCGAAAGTTTCCATTCATTCATTCATTCATTCATTCATTCATTCATTCATTCATTCATTCATTCATTCATTCATTCATTCATTTTCTCCCTTCAACGCTCCGTGAACTATGCCGTCGCTGTAGGAGATGATTCGCACGCCATGCATTTGACTCATCTTCGTTCTCAGCACTCTCAACAATTTAAGTGCTCGTTCTTCGGGTCATGCGCGCGCAGCTGGGCTGCACACGGCTTTCGGAGGGTGTGCACACCCAAGGCCATGGCCATGTGCGGTGCCTTGCTCGTGGTCTCGAACGGGGGAGTCGTGCGGCACACGCATTGCCGTCAAGCGGCCCTGTGGTTTCTTCGCAATATGCCGACCAAGGACTGCGCACTCCGTATACGCTCTCTTTCTCTCGCCACCATCATCTTCTCTGGCTGCCCAGCCCGGAGCTCGTACCTTGGTCCCGTCCTCTTGCTTCGCCTCCTCTGCCCCTTCTCCCGACATCGCGCGCGCTTGGGTGTTAATGACCGTATCATTAGGCGTACCCCGACACCTGGGTTCTCGACCGCTCCTCTGTCCTTGCGGTCGCACGCTCTCTCCCCGGTCGCTTCCTCGCCCCGCGTTTCGCGTCATCAAGCGCGACCCGCCTGATCTTTCCGTGGCGCCCGTACAGAAGCGGATGACTCGTCGCATTTTCAGTGAACGGTCCGATGGCGCCCCGAGCGGTTATCGCATGCATACCGTATGTATGCTGCATGTATATTCTTATTTGCTTTACCTGAGCTCAAGTGCAGCTAGGGACCAGGGTTCGCATGGTTTCCTCTTTGGCGGTGGTTTCAAGCCCAAGTGAAATTTCTGATCGTTGCGCCTATGGCCTACTTCGGTTCTGGTTCCTGTCGACACTGTTGATCGAATTCTCTGTAGGGAGCTTTTCTTAGAATTTATACAAGGTTGTGGCGGCCTTGCAGAGCGAGGATGGAGATAATGGATCTTAATATTACCTTAAGTACCGGGACGTGGTAACGAAACTTAGTCTCTTAAGCGGGGGGAGGAGGGGTCATCGTGGGAATTGGAGGCGTTGGAACACAATGCCAGTTCACCTTGCCATTATTGAAAGTATCTCGTGAAGGGGTCATTTGTGAAATAGATTTCACGTCGGGCTTCGAGGAACATGTCGCTATTCATCTCCATGGATGATTGAAATCTGAACAACGATTATGAAATGTGTTGTTTCCCCACGTGGCGACCGCATGAGGTGCTTCAGTAAAAGAAACGGTATACCCGATACCGCCAAGTCTGCATAGCTGATGCGCAGCCGTATTACGAAACTAAAAAAAAAAATACTGGGAACAGAAGTAGTCACGCGCGGGCCGCGTGTCTGAGAACATTGTCGCAGACTGTAAAAGTGGGCGTTCATGTAAAGACGTCGATAGACCACAGCATGCGCCCTCGGGACCGTGGAATTCGTCAAAGCAACGCTACTTCCCTTGATCGTGTGGCCTTCTCTATCTCCACTAGTTGTCGTAACCGAGCGAGATACGGTGGCGCACAATTACGCTGCTGGCCACTATTTCACTCGTACTGAGGTGGTACAGTTACGTGCGTAGTTTCGTGTGTTCTATGAGAAAGACGCACGTGACCCCTGCCACGACCGTGGCCACGCTGGCGAGGCGCGTACAGGGAGGTCCTTGATCCTGACCTCTCCTGCTGCGGCTTGGCTGCTGCTGCTTTTCCGTTTGTTTTTATCCTTTCTCTCCGCTGCGCGGTACATTTGAATGAGAAGCAATTAGGCGAGTACGCGCTTGCGCGTAAAGAGGGGGCTCGACCGCCGTCATTCCTCGCATGCGAAGCGCTAGAGGGGCGTGCCGCGAGATGGCTCATTAGGGGAGTACGTCGCCCGGCTTGGCTCGGCTCTTGTCTTCTTCTCGAACGCCGGCAAAGGGGGCATCCCCCGCCAAAGGACGTCGTGTAAGCCGAGATCCCCCTTTGCACTCCCTGCCCCCTCCGCATCGTCCACGGTCATATCCAGCGCTGTGGAATTCCGTGGCCCGGAGGGCAATGGACCGATCATAGCGCATGCGAATGAAGTCGTCTTGCCAGGTCTTCGCGGGTTGAGAGCTATAGTACGCGTTTCTGTTCTGCGTAGTTGTCGTTTTTTATCGGTTCTTCTCGCAAGTTCCCTGCCGCGTACCGCTGGTTGTGACACGTCATCGAGCAGATGTTGGCGCGTAGCGTCGGTGCGTACGTGACTTTTGAAACGGGATATCGGTGGGTGGTCCTGTGGCTCCTCGCTGTTTGAGCGCGTGTTTGTTGGCTGGTTTTGTTGTATACTTTATCTTTGTGTGTGTGTGTGTGTGTGTGTGTGTGTGTGTGTGTGTGTGTTTTTACCATGTTGAACTACGAGTTCGTCAGTATAAGGCAACATCTCTGAACGACGCCGTGAAGCATCAATCTGGACAACTCGATGAAAGACACGAATGCGTGCACATACACAAACACAAACACACACAGACGTACGTACACGCACGCACAGTCTTCTCCCAGTCTTCTTGCTCGGTTTCGTTAAAGAGTTCTAGCCTTTAATCGCACACTTGTGGTCCCGCAAGCGACAGATTTATTTCTCTGTTTACCTGGCAGGCATTGATCGAGCTAGTCCGTCCATTGTTTCTTTATTCCTTGCTCAGTCCTACTCGGAAGCCGAAATGACAAGACGGTGGGTGCGTGGCAGTGATTTCTACAGGAGGAGGCGTATTGTGCCGCGCAGTGCACACTTGTAGCGGGAAGACATTATCAGCTGTAACGCTACAGTAAACTACACTATACACTACAGTGTTCAGTTCTGGCCTAAGCGTGGGCCCCGATTTTAAGCAGCATCTACTTCCACTGCGTATTCTTGTAACGGACCGTTCCATCGCAGAATGGGATCACCTCCCTTCTCGAATGTTGCACGGTAGTACGCAGGCTGACTTCACTGCCTCGGCAAAGCATTTTCGGAGTATCTTGTATATTTACAACAGTCCGGCCGTACTCGAGGAGTCCTTATTGGAAATGAGTATAGCCAACATCCGATTGCACTGACGCTGTTCAAAAAAGAAAAAAAAGGGAAAAATATCACTGCATATCCACGGTGTGAATGATGATGAGTGGGGCGAAGTTCTGAAGGGTTTTATCGGAAAACCATGTATCGTCCATCCGTCCGTCCGCATCTGCTGAGTTAGTCATCGAACTAGGCAGTCAAGTACGAGCTCGGAGGGACAGACAACGGCTTTAGGACCTTCGCCCCTAAAACCGCAGGATATACAAAGAACCGGGTGGATGAGTTTCTGTCCGTGTACATGTGCAAATTTGAAAGATTTGTTTTTGGGGGGAGGGGAGGGGGACTGCTGAACATCCCCTTGGTTACGTCCATGCTCGAGGACGTGCAGGGCAGTTCGTCTTCGTGTTTGTGTGCCCTGTTTTATTAAAACATACTTGACATCACGAGGTCGAGCAAACGAAATGAGATGTACCATCTTTACAATGTCTCTCTGCGAAGGGCTGTGACGGCTGTGGGCCTGGATTGTGTTTTTTCTTCGGTTGTAATCGACCGGTAGCCTCCCCAACGTCGTCGGACACTTCACTTCCGCGACTTGCAGCGAAAACATATTGGAGTTTTGGAATGATACATTCTCGCGACGCAGAGCTGCAGGAGAGATTCCGTTACCCGTTGTTGCACTGCGGCCTTTGGGAATCACCAGACTGTGTAGTATGTAACGGTTCGCAGATCGCCCTCTACGGGGTCTCGCTGGCGCCTTAACCGCGCCCCTTTCCCGACTGTGACGTAACACGCGGCGCGCGCTGTCTGTCCTTTGAAGGGCGCCAGCCGTGAAACTAAATTGGCCGCGGTAGCCGGATACCGCCGGCACTGTTGCGTGCCTCGTCGGAGTAAGTAATAAAAGCTAAATAAAATCGGGCGCGAACGATAACACCGCTCCTCCGCACTCTCTCTCTCCGTATACCCGCTGCAGCTCCTAATCTCGCAGTGTGAGAAACTTGCAACGCTGTTGCGACCTCGCGCTGGTTGTGTTACATTTTCTTTGCCGACTCTTGCTGATACTGCTGCTGTGCACTCGAGACTTCGTGGCGATGGCGGCGTCGTCATGTGAGGCAGCTGTGTGCTGTCTAGTGTGCAACAATGAAGCGTGTCTTCATTATCGCGTTATGATGGTCGCGCCGTCTGGGAGCCGCAGGGCTCCACGGAGAAGCCGGAAGCCCGCTTCTACCGTGGGGGGATCCGAGATAATCCTTCCGCGCGATATATTGCAGCCCTGCGGGTTTTGCTGACGCCGCGATGGGAAGGGGATACGGGGGGGGGGGGGGGAGGAAGGTTGGCAGATGAGACGAAACGGGTCCCGTTGGTCTTGCCTTCTTGTGACGGGAATAATAAGACGGTTGAAGCTTACCGTGACGATATTTGCGCCGTCCCGAACCGCGCCTCTGTTTTTTTTCTTGCCAGTTTTATTTACGCCGTTTGCGAGAAGCCGTGCCACCAATTGAATTAAGTGATGCTGCTCGTCGAATCGCGTGTAATAAGCTAGGAATGTGCAGATCTGCTCCTGCCGCTCCTCCCTTTTAAAGCAGTCATTACATGATCCGCCGTGACGCCGATACGTAATTGATATGTCATAAATATAAGCCCGAAGCGTAAAGCCGGTGTTGTTGCATCTACATGGCCTTTTCGTGTACGGGTCGCGAAGTCGAGATGATAGGTTTAACCTAACGCACGCCTGTGGCGCGACGTCTAACCCCCTCTCTCTCGCGAGCCATTTGCCGCCCATCGAAGTTCCTGACGTAATTGCGGACTCCGAGGATATCGTTAAAATTTTGTCTACTGATAATTTATGCCCAAGGAGGATTAAAAAAACTGCTGGAGTGGAAGCTTCCGCAATGCCTTGCCAGCACACCTGAAGCCATATTTTGCCACTACCAAAATGGCGGGAACATGCTCGTTTTTGATAGTGCCCACATAGAGATCAAGTGGCTTTGTTATGTTAGTGTTAATTCTACGTTAGTTCTATATTCTAAAAGACGCTTGTTCCCGACGAGAAAACACACAAAAACGAGTATGGGTGACTGAATTTCCGAAGAACTTTGCCTCCAATCGGAGGCTCACTAAGGAAAACTAATAACACTAAGACGCACTTGGAGCACTATGTGACCCGAAAAAGTTTCCACGTGACCACTCGTTAAGCGTGCGAGGATCGTGTTTCCTTTTCTCTTTGTTTTCTTGAGTGATTCATGATCTGTGAGAATTTTGAAGTGCTGTGTGTGTGTTACTACATCCTGTCTATGTTCTCTTATTTGTACACGCCACTGAAGTGATTTTGTTACACCAGACCGGTGTACTCACCTGAAATCTTGCTACCAGCTTGCAATAAACTTCCCTGTCTTAATCGCTGAACGTTGATACTTTACCATGCCCCTAGTAAGATGGCCGCCGCAGCCGCCATCTTGCCAGAGACACGGCTTCACTCCTATAGACTATGATTTCCGCTGCAGCAATTTGTTTAAACCTTTTTGTTTATGCCTTGTAGGTATAGTCTGTGCGGTGCCTCGGTCTGTCTATATAGGTTTCGCCAGTATCAACCACGAACAGCTTCTGACAGCCTTTAGTGCTGTTATTGCGTTGATGCCTGAATCCGTTACATATGCGTTTATTGTCTGCGCAACCAAAAATCATTGCTGCTAAGACTCGTGGGATTGCCTAAATGCGTCTAATTTTTGCAGTATACAGAAGTCGCAGTGCAAACAGCGATTAAGTCTTGAAAACCTTAATACCTTGGTTACGCTGCATTGCCTGCACGTCCGTAAAAGCGGCGATAATGTGTTCTGTCTGCAAAGAAGAAAGGAAAGAACGAACTAGGTGGTATTTCAAGAGAGGAATGTCACTTTAGCCGCTGTTTACTGGAGAACGTAATTAAACTGAGTGCACATGTGACATAAAAAATGGCACCATGCCTTCCTATTCTTGTTGTGCTTGGTGACACTGCAGTAAACGACGAGTTTACACAAACGTATAATTCGCTTATATGAAACTAAGTGCTTAATAAACACTCGAACTAGGAGTGAAGTGAAAATGAATAAAAATGTGTTTTTTTTCCTTCAGAAACGGATGATTAAAACATCGACCCCAGTGGTCGATGGCGTTTGCTTGAGGCTCACATCACACACATATGCCCGTTCACATTGCTGAAAGTACCTTAATTCCAACGGGCCTCACGACTCTTCTTCGAAGGATTGCCTTGTTATTCGAAGGGATTGCCTTGTTATTCGATAGCAATGATGAAGAAAAAGGTTAGAGGTCACTCGTCATGCCGGGAAGCGGCGGCGGTGCACCGAAGTTTCTAAAACCTCGTCGCCACGGGGACCATGACCATCTTCATCTTTGCCGCTCAGACCAAACGCCGTCGAGTCTAGATACAAAGGCTCGTCTATAGGGGCATATCTATTTTGTAAGCTTTCGATCTTGAACAGGGGAGGAATCGAACGAAAAAAAAACAATAAACAAACGAGATGGAGCTAAACGAGATCGGTCAAAGCTATTCTGACGGTTAAGACGTGAGAATAGCATAGGAGTGTGCATAGAACGTGTAGGCGGGCTCGTTCTGTCAATAGAATGAATACCAAACGGTCTCCAGACGATGCCGATTGGATTGAAGCGTAAGCGCTTGAGACCGGAGAATCGAATGAGCTTGGTTGGCGCCTGGCTTACCAGATCCTGCGCCGAAAATCACCGCGTCACGATGCATCAGATTGCGACAGCGCCTAGCGTCCACTCAGGACATTAACACGAGTAAATCGATAAAGGTCATTCCGCTTTGCAAACTCGAGCTTTGAAAAACAATGCCTGTCAATATTGATGTTAATTCTGTGCTTCTTCACGGAATGAAAGAATTTCTCAATTCCCTCAGGTGGCCTACTCGCTGTTTGATTTTTCTCGCACATATATAAGCGCCACAATGTGAAGCACATTCATTATCTTGTGGGTGTTCGCTTAATGGACAAAATGCTAATGCAGTATCTTTTTGTACTGTGTAGTTATTGTGCAGGAAACAAGCAAGCGTTTTTTGTAGAGGCGCCGAAACTATGGTATGTCACCGGGCCTAGCATGAGGGCTTCTCAAGATTGTTTGATTTAGGTGTGCACCAAGCCTTTGCGCTCCATGAACAGTGCCAGTAGGTTATGATGGAAAGGGACGGCTGAGTGCCCTCCCACAGTTGAGTACGAAGTACTCGAAATTGTGAAACATTTTTTCTAAACACGCAGTTTTAAGAGATAGCGTGTGCTCTCTATAGTAGAGCACCAAATACTCTCAATCGTTGATAACTCTTTCTAAACACACTGCAGATGTTACTTTGCCTGAACATCGTACGCTACGTACGCCTAATTAGGGACACCAGATTTCATGACTGTCAGGGACGGTCGTCTGTACCTCATGAATATACCGACGAAGGTAATCAAGTCGCCGGTGGGTCACATGTATATAGACGCCGATAGCTCAAAGCGCGGCGCTGCTGCTGAAAGCTACCGCCGCTCTCGAAAGCTTCCACAAGTCCACCGCTCGAGAGCACCGCCGTGGCTTCACCGTCCACGAAGTTTTGGGTGCGTGGAACCGCGAGTACGAAAATTGCATAAGGCAACAAGCGCAGTGCTTTGATTTCAACCTCGGCATCGACTCGACGTCTGAGACGTCAAGCACGGACGGGCTGTCGCATCGATGGCGACACTTTTCTCTCCTCCTCTATAACTTTCCTCCTCTCTTACCCAGTGCAGGATAACCTATGCGAGAATCAGGCCTGGTTAATCTCCTTGCCTACCTTCTGTTATTCTTCCCCACTCTCTTGTTTGGAGCACCTATTAATGACGATGATAATTTTCCTCGGTGGATGATAGGCACCTGTATATCTACTCAGGGCGATCGGTTAAGGGTTGGGCAGATCATACAGATTTGACTGGACTTAATGTCATTATATCTGTAAGTGCGAAAAGATAGGTTACAGATGAAATTACAATGAAGCGCTAATTATGGCGGATACTAACTTTAGCTTACACTATTTGTCTTGCGTAACCTCCCAAAGACCGAAGATCTTTTTATTATGATGATATAGTGTAGAATTATTAGTGGTTCATTCAACTAGTAATTCTGAGGCACATATATATGAACTTTTCGACAGCGTTTTATACATTCCTGTACGAGTGTCCCAGCGCAGAGGCCCCAAATGATAACAGGACGCTCGACGCAACTGGTATAGACCGCGTTGCCGCAATATAGTTTCGACTTTTTCTCGACACCTTCGACATCTTCATTTCATTCGCTTTTGTGAACCGCGAGCTGCATCCATGGCACTCGTGATTCGCCTTCCGAGTTCGCGTCGTCACATTTGTCTCCATCATTTTTTTTTCTTTAAGACGTGGCCTGCAGGCGCACATGTACCCGCGAGAGGACGACGACCCCCTCTTAGTTTGATATACGGGTTAAACGTGCCTTATCCGGAGGGCTTCGTCACGTGAACGCGGCTGACGGCGGTTCCCAGCCAGCTTCTAAGCCGGTAGTGGCGACTGCGTCATTTCTGCAGCGCGTCCGTCAACGGTCTGCGAGATGAAGACTCGAGCAGACCGCCGCCGTCATGCTATGTCATCACGCGATGACTGTCGCAATAAACATCGCCTGCTATGTAGGCGGAATAATAGTGCGAGCTAGAAGGGGCACCAAAGAGAAACAGTCACTTGGTTTACATTGATAAACTGGACATTAATGCTACTTGTTTCACTGAGATTAGTGCGTTATTGCCGGGGAATATCAACGGTGAAGTTTCATTTTGAAATTTCGTGCCGAGATCCCCGCGCGTGACGTAAACATTGCAACGCATGTTTTTCGTATTTTCGCGACATTGACTCGATTAAATTTTTCCGAACTTCGTATGCTAAGTCTGTTGTCACCACAGATGACAATGCACTTCATTTTTTGTTATTATGAATTATGTAGGACTTAGTAGACGCCGTCAAATTTCATGACGTCATGGTTTTTGGCGCGGGAATCTCATGATGACGTCTCTACTCGCTCGTTCTTTTCGCGCGTGAAATTTCTCGCTATTCCAAGGGTCGTGTCGCGGTAACAGTGGTGTTTTCGGGATTTCGAAATTGTACTTTACTAATACGCGAAAAAGTGTTTTGCTCTTTAGTGACAACGAGTAAGGCGGAAGCAAGGCAACAAACGGGCTTTGTCTGTATTAGCAGCATTTAAATATGAGCAAAGTTCCGGGAATTCATCGTGAAAGAGAGTAGGATATGCAAACACCGAAGAGAACGAGACAATGCAAACGCTATTTGCGCTGTGCCTTTCTCTTTTCTTAAGCACGGGTCACCACAACTTACTTTATTTTCGTGACGTGTTGTTTCAGACAAGTTTTTCAATTTGCGACGAGGGAAAAAAACAATATTATTTGAGGCTGGAGGAAGAGGACTGCAGGACATGGTAGGTGCCTGATATTGCGTTAATTTGTTTGTTAATTGCATTTGTAATGAACTATACCGATAAGCCTAGCAGCGTATATTCTTTGAAAATTTCGCTGTTCTTCGTTATGAGCCAGCAACTGCTCTCGTTGTACGGCTTGTGATGGTGTAGAAGTGGGCGGTCGATATTCATTTTGAAAGGCAGCTCAGTTTTAGACGGTTAAAAGGAGAGCGAGAACTTAAGTAAATAAACCAGAGAAGCTAGCAGGAGGAAGTCTTTGGTTTGCTATGATGTAAACTAACGCGGTGCTTGGGACCAGACAACAGAGGATAGAGTTGGACAGGATGAGCGCAGTCTAACAACTAATTTATTGAAATCTTACAAAGATCCGTTCTGGAATAATGCACGTTCGTATTGAAAAAAAAGGGGGAGGGGGGCTGCTTCCCTACAGTTGTTACCGTGTAATTCGATAGGGAAAAGGGATGTCGAGGGACCGGGGGGAAGAGCCTGTGGCACCACAAAGCCATGGATGTGTCGGCGTTCAAGTGCTACACGCCGACATTGTCTGTTAAAAGTCACAATTTCGTAATTCAGCCAGATTTTTTCAAGCAAGGAAACGCAACGAAGCCCTCTGAGCGGCTGATGCTGAAGAGCGGCTGCGTCAACACGTGAGAAGGACACCGACCGAGTCTGCCTCGTGTACTTCGTGTATGCACATCGGACAGGGCCTGCCTAACGTATCCGGAACAATGTCCTTTAGTCGTGCTGTATAGCACGGCTGTATACGTACGTCTCACGTTGATCGCGTGCTCGATAAACACTGCCAAGTCATACGTACGTCTATATCCGAAACGACCTCATCTGGTTGCGTCGTACAAGACGCACACGTCGAGAGGGACAAGAGGGGGTGAACGACCTCGCACAAAACACAGCCGCTCTGCCGCCTCGTTGGCGCCGCGATCGTATAGTTTGAAGCCTTTATTGCTTTCCAAATCTCCCCGTGCGCGGTGCAAACTGTGGATCGTTAAAGGGAAACACAAAAGACTCACGAGCTGCTGCCGGTGCTCGCGCGCACACACGCGCCCGAGTTTGTAAACATTGGGTGCCGACCCCGGGGGGCGAAACCCTTTTGTGGTGAGCTGTTCGGGCTCATCGACCCCCGGCTTTTCTCTTCCTCGGCTTCGCCGCGTGATGATTGCCATTGGAGGCCTCTGGTAACGACGTCTTTCTGTCGTCGCGGCCACCCAAGCGTCCCGCGTTGTATACTGCAGCGCGCGTTGGCGGCGTCGATTGACGGAGGGCTGTCGTGTTTCTTTGGGCGTGTTCTGCTGCGTGCGTCGAGCTCTGGCAAGCGGCTCTGCAAGTTACTCTGTATACGAGAGAATACAACGACGCTGTGTATACGCGTTTCGCGGTCAAGTTGCGAGACAAAAGGACGAACGAAACTTCCGTGTTTGGGATATTCGGCTGCTTGGTTCGAAAAAGGGCGGAAAAAATAAAGACAAATGAAGTTCAAGTAGAACAAGCTCGTGTTGCTGTATACGTACGTATATGCTAGGCCATCATGGGAGGAAAGGTAGGGGATAGTTTACCTCCGATGACCACAATTCCAGCTGTCTCCGTTGTCGCCCTGACGTCGTGTGAATATGGTGGTATATGTAAAGTTTCGGACGGATGTCAATTTGGGGCTGTATTTCTCTAAACTCCCGCGCACAAATTGATAGAAATAGGTCAGTTAAGTTGCCGGTGAATACACGAGGCTCACGCGTATCTTTGAAGCCGCGTACGCGTCACCTAAACACACGGGAACTCGCATCTTGCGAGCTCGTCGGCGGCGCCAGCGGGAAGCGTGAAGTCGCATTCGCCACAATTCGTTTATATACGCAAACAACAATGTGCCCGTATAGAGAGGTACTGGGAGCTTGGACGTTGCGAGAAGCGCCCTCTGATCGTGACTTATCCATTGTGTGGGGCACGCGCGCGGCGGTGATTTCAACGCGGAAGTGATAAGAGGTGAACGATGGAAGGCTGGGAGTGAAGGAGTGAATGAAGCTATAGCCGCCCATCTCCCCCTTCCTTCTGCCTATGGTTGGGTCTCTCGATCCTTTCATTTGATAAGGGCGTATCCCCCCGACTTACGCCGTGTACTTTACCGCGCCCCATGTTTGTTTTGTACGAGCGTGCATACAACCTCGCACGTTATCCGAGCTTGCCGCTGTGTGTTACGTAGTACAAGGGGTCCCCGTCCGATGCCGAACTCGGCATCCATGATTATTCATGGCCCGCGTGAACGCTTCGCATTGGGTGCTGCCCCGTCGTCGCGTCGGCACCGTATGCAGGGGGTCATCACCTGGTCACGTGATCCGGGAGTGGTTTAGCCCGAGCCATATACGGTCGGACAGTACACACACGCAGTACGTTGCGAAGACAGCCGCCTCTTGCCAGCCGCCATGTTCGGGGAGGTTTTAATTAGCGAACGGAGTTCCGCTGCCACCGCAGGGGATCCTTGGTGGTTTGAGAGCCGTATACAGCTGGCTCAAGACTCAAATGCGCGTAGTTAGGTTACGGCAGTGCCAACTAATACCAAGCTGTTCAAGATACGGGAAATACTGGGCTGGCTAGGTCGGGTAATATGGCTGAAAGTATTTAGGCGGGCGGAGGACGCTTGGTCGGATGCGCCTGGCATTGCGTGATGACCCGAGTGTATACATTAGTGGCGAGGAAAGCTATGTCTAAATGCAGGTTAGCATTTGCCAGGTTCAATGCGTTTTGTTAATGAAGGCCTCATTATGAGGGGGTCGGCAGTGCGGGGGGTTGTTCGCTGCGTTGAAACAATGGTGTAGATTCAAACTTCAACCACAACCCCCTCCCCTCTCCCCACCGCGCCCCACCCCTCGTATATAGACCCCGCGCATGCCCATAGCGCCTATTTCGGCTTATTTACGTTTGTGAAGTCTGTGGGTTCACATGACGGGGCAGTCGCATCGTACACAATACTGCTGAAAAGTTGGAGTAAGTTATGCTATGCTATTGCGGTGGACGTAGCTATGGTTCCTGTCAAGGCACTTCCGCATACTATTGTCGAGGTTTTTCGTTTAAGTCTTGTTTGGAAGGCTCAGAAGCGGAGATGGATATGGCAAGCAGCTTATATAACTGTCAGGCAAACCGGAATCGTCTCCGTTGCATGCAGCGGACCTTGAACGTTTCTTGATTCGGAGATACGTGCAGTTTGTCTACGTCCGTCATACTGTAAGAGTCCAAATGTCCTTCCGTGGCCTTGCCGACGACCACCTGTGGCGTCGGTAATCTCTGTTGGGACATCTTTACAAACGAAGTGGGCGTGTTTGGCTCGCTCGTTCCAAGCGGCGGCGCTGTCAGAGACGTTCGGAATGCAGGCGGACTGTAGCGATAAAAGTTAAAACCGAGACCAGAGCAGTTGCACGCGAAAAAGCATTCCACCGTTCTTCCCGCGCTTTCGTGGGGCTGCTTGAAATTGCCTAGTTTTGCTCTTCGACTACCCTCCCCTGGACGTTCCCCAGTGCCCGCTGCGCGTATGCAGACTTGCAGACGACGTGCGTGCATTCGTCGTCCTCGTTCTTGGCTCGGTCGGCCTTTGGCCGCCGCCGCTCGCACAAAAGCGAAACGTCGGTCAAGTTTGTTGTTGCGGCGTCGTGATGAATGGGATTAAAATGGCGCTCCACTTCGGGCCGCGTATGACGAATGGGACGAGAATGGCGGGTCAAATTCGCTGTCCCCTCCGCTCGGGATGACGAATGGGTCTTTCGGATGCCGCTGCTCCCGTCCACGCGATGGCGGCCATCTTGCGCCCGAGTTCATTGCTTCTCCGCCGTGGCCCCTCGTTAGTCGTGACTTGTTTGCTTAATTTACTCGAGTTGTGTGCGTCTTTCGCGTGTTTCCGTAACGCGTTGTTTCACTTCTCCGTCCGGTTTCGCTTTTCGACGTGCTAGATCTTAAGAAGAGCCCATTTGTCTCCTGCGCCGTGTACCGTGTCGTCTGCTGGCACGCGCGTTGTCTTCTGGTCGACGCTGAGATTTCGTCTGCTAGCTCGGCCTGCTGTTGTGTAGCGGGTATACACTTAATTTCGTCTGCTTCTCTCCCTCTATCTCGTGGACGGCTGGTATTTTAGACCTGGAAAACTACCGGCAGCATTTGTATACAGGCTATGGTACCGTAGACACTTCACTTGCTTTGCGAGCTTATGAATAATGCGCGAGAACTTCGTGCTTTGTAGGCGCACTAGTCTCGTCTGCCTCAGTGGCTCAGAGCAGACGGCTGTTGCGCAGTAGTGGGTGCGTTTCATCGAAAACTAATTGCGGTGCGGTGGCAGAGTCCGACAGGCCTGAAACCTCTAAACGTTCCTGGTGCAATAGTAATGACACCGTTCTAGCTGCCATTACGTGCAAATTCATTGCGCATCTTCACACATCTCAAGATGCGGGTTGATTTTTGAGTGCATGCACTAATAAAACAAAGCGTAACAAGGTATGCAGTAACCCACGTTTTACTGCCTAAAAAATGTGCTTGCCGTGGATTGAAGGAATTGGAATTAAACAATCTCCTTATGAGTGTTATGTACAATCTAGATAAAGCAACAACGAAAGAAGGAAAGTACAGGGAAATCGTAGACCTCAAAACAGTGTTATGGTGATAAGGTTGCCTGTATACTGTATAAATTGAATTCCAGAAGCCTCGCAGACCATAACAGTTTTCAGATCGGTTGCAGATGCTTAGGTTTGGGGATGAGGGTATGTAGTAAGTATGTATATACAAATAAAAACTGTCATTTAGACTGTAACTAAACAAGCCAGTTCATGAGCAATCTTTTGCTGCCTACGTAACGAAGCGACGTGCATTTAGAAAATTATTGGTAGGTGCAACTGTTGTGCCGGCTTCTGAGGCGTGGCTTCATATAGCTGTGCTTTATATGATACCACCTATAAAACAGAGCTCTTTGTACGCGTATCACACGCATGAGGGATGCAAGATGTACCTCTGTAAATCTTGTTGGTTAGTTGGTGTACGCTTACTGAAATACAAAAGGATGCATAACGCCTATACGAAAGACGCGCTAACGAGAAAGGCTTGAAGAAAACCTCGTACCGCATACAAAGCACGCACAGACGAAAGTCCTTTGATGGTGGTTATGTGTCTTTTTCAGTCAGGGTAGAAGACGCGCAGCACAAGCAGATAGGGTCAGCCAATTTTGGGCCGAGCCAGCTGGGCGACCTGGCAGACGCCGCTTTCTTCTCGCGCTTAGGCGGTAGGAGGCGTCGATTAAGTGGACTGCGTGGGTTATGGATGCGCACAGAGTGGCAGTTAATTTGGCAGGTTTCGTATTTTGTCCGTTTCTTTTTTTCATCTGCGTATACTCTGTTTGGTCTTGGGCGCGTTGGTTTTGCCAGTGTGTGTGTACACACGGTCAAGGCGCCCCATTACGACGAGCCTTGAAGATCGTGCAAAACCGCGCGTATATAATGCGGGGTATATACGTATAGCCTTGGAGAGAAGATGGCGGCTCCGCCCCCGCTCGACCTGCGGGTGCAGTCGTGGTGGCGCTCTTACGTTGCCGTATGGTCAGCGTACGTAAAGATGGCGCGTAGGCGAATCGTATGGCGCCGCATGTATACAGTAAATATGATTCTCGAGCTTCTGAGATGTAGCCTCCAGGATGGAGTCTGAGCTATACGGTCTTAAATGACACGTTTGCATCTCCGTGAATAGTGAGCCGGTGGTCACATTTTTGAAGGTAGCGACGGCTTTCGTGGATTTTTCCGTGTTATATACTTGTTAAATTTCTAAACTAAAAACGGAGGTCGATACCGAAGGTGGTGCACTCTAGTAGAGTGTCTTACTTTACCACGTCAATGCAACTACCGCGTTTACTTGAATACTGCCGTCACTCGTTGTGAGTGGCTATATTGTTGTCCAAATTTTGTTTAATATCTATTTGCGTTAGTTAAACGATTGCTAACGTTCGAAAATGTAGACCTTCTGCGCTATTATATCGCTGCTGTCTGCACTCAACCTTGGTCGTAATTTGGAGTCTTTTGTTTGTTTTTTCATGCCCCCACCCCTTTTTTTTTTGCGGCGTCCGTCCTTCTCGGAATGCGCAAGTTTAGGCAACCAAAACAGAGGCAGCGTATTGTGGCATGTGTTCCTGAGAGAGATGGAGGGAGAGACACTACACGCTATGCGGCCTTTCTGGCCGCATAGCGTGTAGAATGCTCGTAAGAATGCGCCTCCCAAGGGGTCTTTCCACGCGAAAATGGTTTTTCATAGACGCGGCGCAGTTTTGTGATAGTGTCTGTGGGAGAGTTGTTCCCTATCGTATTGCTCATGCTTCAGTGAGACCAGAGTACGGGATGTTGGCCCTTGTCGTCGTCTTGCTCGTAATCGAGCGCTTCGGCGCAAATGCTTAGACTAATTGCTTTTCGGGACGGCGTCGCGAATCTGCCACGAATTCTGCACACTAAGTTCGGTTTGAACGCACTATACAAAGTAGCTTTCGAACACTGCAACCTTAACTGGACCACTTCAAGAATCGTGTGTTTGTGTGGATGCCCGCGGTACGAACGGCACTCAGTCACGAACGGAGTTTGGTTTCGATTCGAGACGGCGACAAGAAGCCGCCGTTTCGCAACTGTGCTTGCGGGGGCTTTGAAAGATGCCGCTCCGCGGTGGTGCTTTCAAAGAAGGCAACGATAACCACCCATGTTCGTGTGCCTTCGACGAACTTGGTAGATAGTCTCTCGTTTCGGCGAGGAGTGAGATTTTCTCCTTTCTTGTTTGTTCGGCTTGAGGATGAAATGCGTAAACCTCGCTCCGCAGCAGCCAAGTTGTGACGGGTGCCGCCTCTCTCCCACCCAGGCTGCGGCGCTGCGCGTTAGGCGTGACTTGATCCGCGGCGAATCGAGAATTGCTCAACGGGGTTGACCGCGGCGAGGGCTTTAACGGCCGTTCTTCTTGAGTGCACCAGCGTTCGCTATCCAAGGCGTTCTCGTATGTATGTATGTATGTATGTATGTATGTATGTATGTATGTATGTATGTATGTATGTATGTATGTATGTATGTATGTATGTATGTATGTATGTATGTATGTATGTATGTATGTATGTTCAAAAGAACATATCAAGCACGCAGGAAAAGACATGCACTGTTATCATAGCTTTAAAAGGCAAGTTTAAGGGGAACCAGAAAGAGTGTGTCGCACCTTAGTTTTTTTTCGCTGTATATTCACTGACGTTTCGGCTGGTGGAAAAATGAAACTATTTGACAAATCCTGCTCCACGAGCCGAAACGTCAGGTCGGCTCGTGGAGAGAGAGCAACGTGCGTCGCTCTCTCTCTTGTTCCTTATTCTACTGGGGTCAGCGTGATTTCCTTACTGCTAACACACACACACACACATTATATATATATATATATATATATGTGTGTATGTATATGTATGTATATATAACGCCCACACAACGTGGTGTAGCATTCGTGCCTCCAGAGAAGAAATATAATGACACGTTGGTGGTGGAACGGGCACGGAAGAAGATGTCGGCTGAGCCACAGCCGCATGCAGTCACTGTCGAAAGATTAGATGGGTGGAGTATATAGCAGCGGCTGTGCGTTCGTGTGCGCGCCACGGCAGTTGCGTCCCGCTCTGCGGTTGTGTGCAGCGGGCGTATGGCGTCCTTGCTGACGCATACCGCCTGTTGCATGAGCATATGTATACGGCTGGGACGCGACGGGCTTTCGCTCACAATCCTCCATCTTCGGGCACCGCCCGCTGACCTATCTCGAAACGCTACCTGTGCGACTGCCGTATTAGGACACGCCTAGTGGGCTGCTGTAACCTTGACTGATAGAGATAACCTGTGTTGGATGGCGTTATAGACGCGAACCCGCTACCTACGGGGCGAGATTCATAAGCTGCAGATACCTTCAGTGAGACATAGGCTGACAGTTCGACAGAATGTCCAAAGCATCACTTTATGACGAGGCGCGGTGTCCAGCAATGGTCGAATGTCCACTATCGAAAACTCGTTGGACACGAAGGCTGCAAGCGTACGATCTGTGGTGTTTTTTTTTTTTTTGCCGGTGGCATGTAATTATAAGTGACAGCGCGTCAGTATAGATGAACGTAGAGGCCATTTTGTCGCAGCTTCCTGAATGACATCTTGTCTTGCGCTTATAACCTTGGTGTTTAATTTTCATCAGAACACCGTCTGTAACACTAGATGAAAGGGCATTGTTGCCCTAAAATAAGAGTACCCGCATCATACAACACATCTTAACGCAACGTTATGATTAACTCTTTTGGGTGTATGTATGTCCATGACTGTACGTGTTAATTGCGAGCATATGCATGGGGTCATTGTATATACGATAGTCGTCATGCAACAAACACCTGGGGTCAGTCGATGAACTAGGCCAAAATCTTTGGGGTTATCATTACAAGGAACACTGTTATGTATCTACCCGCTAACGCAATATACTGGTAACATGTACCACAAAACTTCGTGTGGGCTCGTCACAGTGGTCTTCCCCTACGCTCTCGGGCTCCGCTTGCGTAGCGATGCAGGGACCGCGCAGTATCAAAGTGCATTCGAAGGGCTAATTACATGCAAGGAAAGTGCTACTGTTGCGTATCTGTCTGTAGAAATCCGTGGTAAATAGGTGTTAAGGAAAATTACAACTGCGCTTAACACGAGAACGAAGTGGACCGCAGACGATCGCAGAATAGGCGTTTGTTCTGCATGCGTTATGCAGCGTCTACAACAAATGGCGTACAATGGACGTTGCTTCGCTGCTTCCATTTTTAGATGCGGAAGCATCTTATACTCGCGCCTTGTAGTGCGCCGTCCGCGCCGTCCGCGCCGTCCGCACCGCCTTAGTTGAGCTAATTCATTACGTCTGATACAATAATCACTCGTTCTCTGCTACTGCAATATTCACGCGTTCATCAAGTATAAGGTTATTTGTTGCACTTCAAAAGCATACATGTGTCCGAGTTAAAACGGTCAAAGTTTCACATTAAATGCACCAGGAAGGTAAAGTATTGGTACGGAAACCAGTAACACAAACATGAGCTTGTACGGTAAAGTTAGCTATTTAAAACCTACGCGAGCGTCGGTGCACACTGAACCATGCCTGTGTATTCAGGCATGTGTCTAAATAAGCAAGTTCCGTCACGTAGTATGTGTTGAATTGTCATTAGATCCACTTTTGTATGTGCATTGATATTGACCAGTAGTGCTGTAATTGTCTCGTGTTTGAAGTAAATAAAACTTTTCTCAATGTGTCTAACTCTGTTACCAGCCACTAAACTGTTTTAGCTGGACGGCTCAGTGCTCTCCCATAGTTGAGTACGAAGTACTCAAAATCGTTCAACATATTAGATGCGGAAGCATCTTATACTCGCGCCTTGTAGTGCGCCGTCCGCGCCGTCCGCACCGCTTCTCAAACATTCGACAGCTGACGCGCGCGCATGCGCCGTCGCCCACCATCTGTGCCGCGCGCGCTTCTCCTTCGAGAACATTCGACAGCTGACAGCGCATGCGCCGTCGCGCCGTCGCCATCTGTGCCGCGCGCGCGCTTCTCCTTCGAGAACATTCGACAGCTGACAGCGCATGCACCGTCGCGCTGTATATATACTCAAGGTCGGCGCTCGCTCGCTCAGTTGCCGCTCGTCCGTTGGTTCGTCGCAATAAATAAAACACCGCCCTTTCGCATACGTGCCGTACGTGTTCACTCATTTAACACCCCATTTCACAACCACGTTAACCAATTTAGCCATCGACCCAAGTAAGTCGCAATTTAACACCCGTTAACCAATTACATGCTTCCGCATCCTCCTCAGTGTTCCCCCGAGGGAAGCTGCGGGCAATTTTTTTTTTACCGAAGTCACTTGTGTAGTGAAATTTGTCCTCTCCGCGTCACGACCTGACTCGTTGAAAGCCTTCGTTGAATCTCCTCACGTAAGAATTACAAGTTTAGTGTTACGTGTATACGTTGAAATTCTGTTGCCTTGGATACAAAGGCTGTCGTCATGCAACATGATGCCACTCACTGTTTCTGTGGACTCGTCATTCGCCTGCGAAGATTCGAGAGGGTATACGACCTGTGGCTCACTGTGTAGCCGTCTTTTCTTGCGAACGCATAAATTCCGCTTCGGCGGAATTCATGCGTGGGGGAATTTGTCCTGTGCTGAGTCTTAAGTTAACTTAGCCCCGAGTAAAAATCGGACTTACCTTCAGCCCATACAGAACTAAAAAAACGACCTCCAGTTGAATTTTAGCCTTGCGTATACTATTGAGGATAACGGAAAAGCAGTACAGACATCGCAATACTTTTGAATCGCGTCTGTTAGTGAGGGCATTCTTAGAGGTTCAGGGTTAAGTAGGTCATTAAATGGACGCTTAGCCGAGACTTACTAACTGCACATACGTAGATCGTGGGTATGATGATACCGGCCACGGCGGTTGCATTTCGGTGGGAGCGTGTACTGTGCGATTTCAGAGCACGTTAAAGAACACCAGGTGGCCGACATTCCCGGAACACTCGACTGCGGCGTCACTCAAATCATGTCATGTTTTGAAACGTAATGCCCCAGGTATTATTATTATTATTATTATTATTATTATTATTATTATTATTATTATTATTATTATTATTATTATTAGCCGAAACTAAGGCGCAGCGTTATGCCGTCGGCAGTGCTGCACAGGAACTGTGTGCAGGAAGGCCGTCTAGATAGAGTCGTCAATGCGACTGTTCGTGCGTGTGCGTGTTTGCGTGTACGCGTCGCTGGGAGAATCTGCTACTGCATCGTTTATTTGTTTCCAGACGGTGGAAACGGGAAGACTACTGGGTCGCCCGAGCGTGAGATAGAGGGCGTGGCACGACACCCTTCCATGCGCGAGCGTCGTCGGGAATGCATCCAGCGCTGCCAGAGACCGGGGTATACGCGTTGCGAGTCCCCTCGGGACGGCAAGTGTATGGGCTGCAAGTGGAGGGACGCTACACGAGCAGCGACCGTCACAGGAGGGCGTTATGGGGTTCAGTGGGAACGGTCCGCGAGATGATATCGTCGCCGCGTTTTACGATTTCCTTCTTTTTCGTCCGTCACCACCGGCGAAGCGTCGCCCCTATAGCTTCCCTGGGTTATCCGTTGACGACGGCGCAAGGCGTCTCACGAACGTTGCCGGGGGAATTCGGTGATCCGTCTATTCGCACGCTCCTCGCCTCGTCCCACTTGCGATGTGTCTCCTTTATAGGCTCCCGTCAGCACTGTTGGTAGCGAGTTCGTCTAGCGCTGACGCCCCAGGCGCGTGGGACTTGGGGACCGAGTCCGTGCGGCTTGCGGCAGCGCGTCCACAAGTAGTATGTCTGTCAACGCCTGCCGTTGCGAGTTTATGAAACGGGCGCCGGGATCGCTTTTCCTGGGCCACGTGGTTGTTATACTGTCACGTTTTGGCGAGTGTTGCGTAATGCGGGTGGAAGTGAGAGGCCGCGAGTCCTTGGGGAGGGTCGCCGAGGTCACGTGGGAGGACAGCTGCTGACAGCGGCGGGAAATTATTTTTTTTTTTCGGGCGCCGCTGTTTGAGTTCGTGAATGTGAGCACCGGCTCCTTAAACTGCTGCAGAGTTCACTCGATGAGTGATAGCCACGATGTTTTTGCTTGTATAACTTGTTTGCCCGCTTGTGGAACTGGGTGGGACTGGGTGATTTACACTTCGCTCTGTTTTCAGTGTGCTTTGAAAATCTTTGTTTTCTCCCGGAATTGTTCTTTTTTTTTCTTTTGAGTATGTAGAACCAAACGTACCGCATCCCGATTGTAACTTTTTTGTGCGTTACTGGGATGCACATTACCAGTCTCTGGTTCCTTTGAGACACTCAAGGAACATTTGTACGAATGAATGCGAGAGGGAACACCATATTAGTTAGCCTGTATTATCGGTGCTGCTAGAAGAAGTCCTCTTCTGATTGACTTCAGTCCACCCATTTCTGGTCGAGCTGAATCCGTGGATATTGTGCTTCCGAATATCTCAATCCATTCTTTCCACTTCACCTGTTGCCGTCCTTGGCTGCGCTTCCAGTCTCACGGTATTCGTGTTAACAACCACTCTTTGATTTGGGCGTGCCGGTCCATGTTACAAATAGCTTGAATCAGCGCGAGAAAAAAAAAAAGATAAACGACGACAAACACGAAGAAATAACGCGACCGCACGAACACAACACTCGTCCTGTTTCGTATAGTTTCTCACATCTCTCTTCGAGCCATATAGTTATTTGTACCTTGCTGTCAACGCCCCCCCCCCCCCCTCATCCTAAGTTACCGTCTGTTATCCGGCCTTCTCACAGTGAGTGAGAACGACATCCCGCTTAACGAAGCCCCTTTTAGCTAGTGTGTTCTCCGACATGCTCGATGCAGTCAGTCTGTCACTGGGTCTTCTGTCAACGTACTGCACGCTGTCTAACGTTTCCTCGTGCCACTCCCCTGGATGCGTGGTAAGTCAAACCATAACTGGAGCTCATTAATGGTATCTCTCTCCTTCCCCCACCAACACCCTACATGCAAAGCAGCTTCTAGCTCCACTTTTGGAATGCGCGCCGCCGCTTTGAATGGAGGAGAGAAAGCTCGGTGATGCGCGGGAGCGGAGTTCGGGCCCATGGTCCCGCGCCGGCCGGTCCTGCGCGCGGGTCGGGGTCAAAGACCCGCGCTGAAGTTTTTCGAGAGCATCATGCAGGAGGAGAGAGAGACGTGGCGCGCCTGCGTTGTCCTCATCCGCGGGAGAGGAGGTGAGGAAGAGAGACTTCCGGAAGAGAAAAGAGGGGACACTTCTTTTCGCGCACTCGTCCGCGCGCGGCTCTCCTTCAACTTCCATCTCGTCTCGACTCGCGTCACAAACTTCCGCACGACTTCGTCGCTGGCTTCTTCTTGTTTTCACCCGTTCGTCGGGCTCCCGCCCCCGCTGAGACCCGCACATGCCGCACTTTCACGGTATTAAGCAACTACGGTCTATATGTTATGGTAAACTACTGTATTGTCTAGTAGGGATATTCGAAGTGCAGGTAGTCGATGTGCAGGCATTCGATGTGCAGATGTTTGATGTGCAGATGTTTGATGTGCACATGTTTGATGTGCAGATGTTTGATGTGCAGATGTTTGATGTGGAGATGTTCGAAGTGGAGATGTTCGAAGTGGGGATGTTTATTGTAGTGATTATGTGCGCGAGGTGGAGATGGGCGAAGCGGAGATGGGCGAAGCGGAGATGGGTGAAGTGGAGATGGGTGAAGTGGAGATGGGTGAAGTGGAGATGGGTGAAGTGGAGATGGGTGAAGCGGAGACGGGCGAAGCGGAGACGGGCGCAGCGGAGATGGGCGAAGCGGAGATGGGCGAAGTGGAGATGGGTGTATGACGGCTTGCGTACTGCGCAGAGCGCATTTGAAGATGTCCTGCAGTACCCTGGCTAGCAAAAGTAGCAGTGGGTATAGTGCCCTATCTCACCGCCCGCGAGCAAGTAGATGCTTCATAACAAGGCCAAATTACAAGGAGACAAAGGTGAGAGTGAGAATGCACCGCACGAGTGCATATCGCTGGCATGCGAACATGTAAGTCACATGCGCAGCATACGAACGGACTTGAAAGCCCTAGAAATAATGTGCGAAAGGCAAAACTGCACGAGGCTCATGGTCGAGTCAGCTTTAGGCAAACAGTTTTGGACCACAGGAATGGACGTCGGGAACGCAAGGCCCTAGAAAAAAATCTAATAGCTTGTAGTGACTATTATAATGGGTGTCGCGTCTGCAGGGCTAAAGTATTTTCTCGGAGGACTCTCGGACTTTAAGTTGCCATGAATCCGCGAAACTAGTACAGGG
The DNA here is from genome assembly GCA_013436015.1 of Rhipicephalus annulatus. NCBI lineage: Eukaryota > Metazoa > Arthropoda > Arachnida > Ixodida > Ixodidae > Rhipicephalus > Rhipicephalus annulatus. The sequence goes on along the minus strand of WOVY01013197.1, from coordinate 37,727 downwards.
TATAGCAGCTGTCCAGAGCGCTTACGCCGCTGAGGATTCCATAAGATGTTCAGTAATCTTGCGTCAACACATATTTTCACCAGAAGTTAGAGGACAATAAACAATAAATGAATGAATGAAGTAAGTAATGAATGAATAAATGAATGAATGAAGTAAGTCAATGAATGAATGAACTTCACAAGGCTGCTTGCAAAGTGCTGATTTCTTGTGCAGAGGAGAGTGTATTACTTATATCACTTAAATGGGTCACTGAACGAGTCAAGGCTTTTAGCCAAGTTTAGGCTGGGCTTTCACGAGTTTCTTATGTACAATTGGTTCACGAGTTTCAAAGTTTCTTATGTACAACTGGCAAACTTTCTGTATCGGTCAGTACACGCTGGGGTTGTCTAATGGAGGTTCGTGGTAATTCGTGGATAGATCAGTATTGGAAGGATATATCCTGTTGTCGCTGGAGTATGACTATCCGCTTTAAAGGTGACAAGGCTGCCAATATGGGCTTGTTGATTTATCGTAATATCGCGCTTCCGTCAGGTGGGCGCCGAAGCTGCCTTCACATGAAGCTGCCTTCGCAGGGATGTGCCGTGGTGCTGCCAACCTCGCAAAAGTGCCTGCTACACATTGACGACCGGTTTGAAGCGCAGCTCGTGTTTCCACACATAGTGTGACAAAGCGCAAGGCTTCTTTCTTGCGTGCCTAATGATTGATTGGTATGTGAGGTTCAACGTGCCAAAATGACCATATGATTATGAGAGACGCCGTAGTGGAGGGTTCCGGAGATTTCGACCACCTGAGGTTCTGTAACGTGCACCCAAATCTTAGCACACAGGCCTACAGCATTTTCGCCTCCATCGAAAATGCAACTGCCGCAGCCGGAATTCGATCCCGTGACCTGTGTGTCAGCATCCGAGTACTTTAGCCACTAGACCACAATGGCGGGGCTTCCTGCAAACCTAAAGTAACGAAAAAGAACGAAGAAGAACCAGCGAGGAAGGTTCCTGGACCAGGAGGTCCAGGATGCTTCTAGCTTCGTCTGCCCTCTTAGATCCGGCGACCAGACCCACGAGGGTGAATTTAGCCTTCGAAGTTTCGATAAAATGATCCTCCACTGTTCATCGTGCTTGGTTCACGTGCCTCTTCGTTTGTACTTCGCGGTTAGCATGAGACGGACACTCAAGGAGCAAGCGGACCAGTGTGTGTGGTACGTTGCACAGTGGACAGATGTAGTATCGGAGATCAGGGTAGAGCTGATGCTTGTCATCAGATGGTACGCCTGCACCTAGCCAGGCCTGAATGTGAATCACACTCATATGAGATGCCGCAGAAGTCAATGATAAAGGGTTGGGTTATGTCGACAGTGAGCAGACAGTAAATGGTGGCCTTCACGCTAGTTTTTTGTTGCGTAGAAATCTCATCACAGCCCGCGCGGCCAGAGAATTCAAGAAATCTAGAATGCAACTAACAACTAACCCAAGTTTAAGCTGTTCGAAAACTGTACCTGATCGACTGCTAGGAAAAAAAGGACTATAAGTCTCTTTCTGGCTGCTGTACTCAATGTGTAACCATGCAACTCAGGTGTGAATAAAAAAGAAACGTGTAATAAAGGCACACGTACGCGTAGAAGAGCGTAAAAATCGGTATACCTCACGTTTGAACTATATACACCAAGTAGCTTCCGCAGCCACTTTCGGTGCCCACGCCAGCCGCCGTCTCCGCTTGCATGAGCACGACCCGGAGTGGAAGGGGGGACGGATAAAGAACTCCGGGAAGAATGTATGGACAGAGCGAAAGTGGAAAATAAATAGAGTGGATATAGCGAAGGCGATGGGGCTTTCGGCAGGGAAGCAAAACTTAGAGAAAGATAAGAGTCAATTGTGATGCCCCCTTGCTTGACGTGTTGGTTGTTTGGGTTCCGGAGAAGTCGTTCCGGACGGTGATTCGCTTCCGGGGTCTGAGCCGCACACTTTCCTTCTATTGTATATATATGCTTGTGTCATCGCATCCCCATTCTGTTGTTGACCCCCTCGAGTGCGCACCGAAGTGATTGTATGTGCTGGATAAGAACAACGCCCGAACTTTTCTTCGGCTTTGGGCCCAGCCTGGGTTCTTCGGAGAGCCGTGCTATAAGGTCTTCCATCTGGTGGAAAACCAGAAGGCTATCTATCTATCTATCTATCTATCTATCTATCTATCTATCTATCTATCTATCTATCTATCTATCTATCTATCTATCTATCTATCTATCTATCTATCTATCTATCTATCTATCTATCTATCTATCTATCTATCTATCTATCTATCTATCTATCTATCTATCTATCTATCTATCTATCTATCTATCTATCTATCTATCTATCTATCTATCTATCTATCTATCTATCTATGTATGTATCTATCTATGTATCTATGTATCTATGTATCTATCTATCTATATATCTATCTATATATCTATGTATCTATCTATGTATCTATCTATATATCTATGTATCTATCTATCTATCTATCTATCTATCTATCTATCTATGTATCTATCTATCTATGTATCTATGTATGTATCTGTCTGTCTGTCTGTCTGTCTGTCTGTCGATATGTCTGTCTGTCTGTCGATATGTCTGTCTGTCTGTCGATATGTCTGTCTGTCTGTCTGTCTGTCTGTCTGTCTGTCTGTCTGTCGATATGTCTGTCTGTCTGTTTGTTCATGTACAAACACTTTTCAAAAACAGTGGCACATACTCAGGGGGCCGGGTATATGCCTGCCACTGGTATGCGGGTATGTGCCACAGATGATTGACACTTAGTATTTACCTGGGGACAATTAGAACGGACACGGCCAATTGTACCGCGTGAGCGTTATGAGAAACCTGACTGTGGCAGCGTTGACCCGACGAGTGCAGAGAATAAATGTCAGAATACGTGCACGAATCTAACCCAAGCATTCTTTTTTGGCAATCACGCATTTCACCACAGACTCACGCCAGGTCTCTGAACTACTTTTCAAATAAACCCTAGTGCCCGCGAAACGTGTGGTGTGGTTGTAGTGCTGTGCTGTCCAATTTTATAAACAATAAATATGTACTCTTCTGATACATCCTTTACGTCGGGTTAGCGTAAATCAATCGTAGTTCAGCGCCATCCGCTGAGGTTGATTTGTGTAGCAGTGTTGAGGGCTAGCATCCTAGTGAGCCCCGGTGCAAACACTAGCACTTCTTATCAGCTTACTGATTATGGTGTTGCTAATATCCCTGTTGCTACTGGCATCGTTACGCAACTGCAAAGTGCTGCTAATATGAAACATATGTGGCTTTTTAACGTACATGTGTGCGGGTGGATTTGTACAGATATTGAGCACCACTTCACGACGTCTGACTAAATAAAAAAAAATTGAAACACATTCACCTTGCATCAGCATGCTTCGCACAACAACGGTTCTCAAAGTACGTGGGATCTGCCGAATTTGTTAATTTTTTTGAAGAGCTTCAAGATATCTTTTTTGCCCCTCTCCACGAGTACGGTGTCTGGTTCTGCACGGCGCCCTCTGATCGCGGCGGTGCCAACGACTCTTCGTTATCCTCGCTCGTGCCGTCGACGCTCTCCAGTGTTGTTTGTTCTGCGGCGATCATCCGCGTGTATACACAAGCGATTCTAATAATAGCCGCGCGGCTATTACGACAAAAGAGCGTCTGCGCTGATGGCGACGCCTGTGAAGAGAAGAATAGCGCGCGGGCCATAAGGAAGCAAACGAGGCTCCCAAACAGATCCACTAACGGATCCTCCTCCTTCTCTTTTTTTGGGCAGTGAAAACAATTTCCAGGCGTGACATAGGCTTGCGGCGATGAACTTCTCATCGGCATGTTCGGCAAGGCTAAACGCCCAAGCGTCGCTACCGTAGTCTTTCTTTCTTTCTTTCTTTCTTTCTTTCTTTCTTTCTTTCTTTCTTTCTTTCTTTCTTTCTTTCTTTCTTTCTTTCTTTCTTTCTTTCCTTCTTTCTTTCTTCCTTTCTTTCTTTCTTCCTTTCTTTCTTTCTTTCTTTCTGCTACGACACGTGCAGCTGCGGCGTTTTTACAAATGACGTAGAAATTATCCATGGACCGACGCGTGTAGTACGTCGTGGGTACATTTCAGTGCGTGAACTTGGACGTTTATGATTTTGTTAATTATGATGTATTGCGAATCTTTTGTTTCTCACTTCTCATGATGTGTATTGCTCGGTAAATGGATATCTCTTCTATTTTGTTCTATACTATCTTCTATTTGAAGCTGGGTATCAACGGGCTGTGTTCGATAGGGCCAAAAAGGAAAGAAGAGGGGAACGGGGTAAAAACGCGGGAAACGAAGGGAAAGGAGGGCAAGTGTGAAGCCTATCAGATGAAAGGTCCGACATTCTCTCCCCTCCCGCCATTTCCATCCACCCCATCGTCCTAACGAGTAGCTGTCGTGCCCATCACATTTCCTCGCACATTACCAGCACAGCATTTGGTAATTGATGGTATTTTCCTGTTGGTCGGCTCGAAGTGATGTTCAGAGCTGCCTATTGTCGGCAAAATTACTTGTTTAAGGCTGGCTAACGCTCGCCGATTGCGGCGTCGCGCTGGTAAAACGGCAACACCGTCTTTATTCAATGTGCATCCGACGATGCTCTGGCTAGACACAAGTAAAGTGAATTAGTTGCACCTAAACTAAGCAAAATGACGAATGTGATTGGGAGCTGTTGACCCCTGTTGGAGAGTGTCGACTCTATTTGAAATAAAATGTTAATCAATCGACGGTACAGGCATGTGAATAGACCAATATGAAATTATATCTATTTCTGTAAGTAACTGTGAAAGTGTGGCGTAAGAAAATAAGAAGTTGAAAAAGAAAAACTGAAAGCTGGACGTCATAGTATCCGGAAGATGAATGATACTATAACACCAAAGCAATAGAGAGAAAAAAAAATACAACTGCTGCCCACGTTATACAAGATCGACTTCATGGCCAGGGATATGTAAGCTTCCTTTTTTCCCTTCCCCGCGTTCGTGCCATTTCGTATTTTCTCGTTTTTAGACTAGAAAACACCCAAATGATCGGTATGCGCTTTTCACTGTTTTTTCAAAAAATATTTGCGTTTTAGTCTTTCGCTTATCGCGCCATTCGTATGCAATTTAAACAAGTTTACGCGAGCGTCCAAGCCGGAAGTCGAACACGCGACCTTGTCCCGACGGACGGCGCGGCGATTCCGCAAGTTGTAGCGCGGACAGACGAGGCCATACCGCGTAGCGTCCGCGACGCACACGACGTAAGTACACGTCGTGACTACGGCTTTACGGACGTGCTTACGGGCACCCGTAATGCCGCGTGAATACCGCTTCCACCGCCCGTGACAGCTCTGCAGTCAAGGCTAGTGGTCATAGCCGAAGGAATCGAAATTCTTACGACAATATAGTCGTGCGTTCTCTGTCGCGAGGTGGTTGGGGGACGTTAAACCCAACATGTAAATCAACAAATTAAATAATTATATAATTAATTATTAATCAATCAAATCAATCAATCAATCAATCAATCAATCAATCTGTCACGCGTATACGTATGCACGACAACATCGAGCTGCATTCACTTAAGGCGCTTTGCAGGCGTCGCCGTGTCATCTCCCCCCTCTGGACGAGTCCGTGCTGTCTTACGCTAATCGGTCGAAGTGCTATTAAACCCTGTCAGCCTTCGAAGAGCGTGTCGCCACTTAGGGGCCTAAGTGTTGTCATAAACAGCGATTCCTTTTAAGAGCTCCGTCTACTAGCCATCGCGGGAGAAATGATGTCGAAGTCGAAGTGCGAACGTCATTACGTTATAGGGTGTCCCATCTAAGCCCTCGGGCCCGTACCACACTGCCGAATTGCTGGACGTTCTGTCGATGGTCTGAAAGGCCTGGTAGCTGCGTGTTCACGAGTCGGACTCGGACGTGAGGGATGGATAGAGGGGCGTGATGGTTGCACGAGCTTTTGCTAGATGCGCCGAAGTGAACACATATATGTTTGCGCATCTCGGCGTGCAGGCTGTCAATCAGCAGATGTAGATGCTTACCCAGTCGTGCACGGAAAGCGCTTACACCTTTTTAATTCGTTAAAAGTCATCTGCACAGTTTCAGTCAGTTGCTTTCGGTAACTGTCGAGAGGCTCCCGTGGCTGGGCTGTAAAGCCCGCAAATTTGTCTCGCGCCCGCATGGCCGAATTCGCAGATGGGCGATTCTAGATTGACCATTCAATAAAAGTACGATCGTGAAGTCTGCTCTTAGGAATGCATATCGCAGGCATGCACATCCATCAAGGCGTGCATATCGATCGAGCTTACAGTAGCGGCACGAGTGGTGAAGTATACGGTTTGCACACAATCGCATGCAGTTAGCGCGCGCTTGTGGACACCCCGATCGTGCCGCCGCGATACGCGTATGAGTTGTTGAAGGATGTACGTACGTCATCCCACAAGCGACGCAGCTTTGTTTGGCGTTACGTCGAGATATGCTTCGTTGGAGAGGTTCACAAAAATGGGCTCGAGTTTTTAAAAACCACGAAATCTATGGCGCAAGACTGACGAACGACGATGGCCGTCCCGTATGGAATACGAGGAAATCGCTTGGCCGAGAAAACACCCGTTCGGATTGACATCTCGCAATTTCTGTGGAAGCCACGCAAAAAAAAAGAAAAGAAAACCCGATGAACTGAATGTCAAGATGACGAGGGAGAACGCGGAAAGAAAAATGGCCCCATTTGGTGGATGGGCAGAGAGAGAGTGAGAGAAAGTTAAACGAGGGAGAGGCGGGTGTGGTGAAACGCTTGTCTCTTATGAATACTCTCTATACGGCATATATACATTAAGAGAGCCACCTTTCTCAATTGCTGCACGTGATGGAGTGTTGTAAGAGGTCGATGGGACTGCACGGAAATATGCTGTGCGGTCGTGGCGCAGCCGAAAGAGCGAAATAAATAAGCGCTTCGACTGTATAGATGCCGAGATGCGTTTTCCTATTATTCGGGCCGCGTACTTGGTGGCGTCGTAATTTGCTGCTGGCGTCTTGCCAAATCCTCGGCGACGTGTCCAGTTTTCATAGACTCGTACGCCATCTGCCCGGGAAACTTGGATGGCATAACCTTCTTATAAACGCTAAAAGCAGGAGGGGGAAGGGGGCGATGCAAAGAGGGCGAGTGGGGATATTTAAATACGACTTCATCGAAAACTGTTTGCCATAGAACTTCCAAGTGAGCATTTATATACAATCCACTCCGCTGAGAGCAGCGTACTTCGTTATCTCGGGTTCGAATCCCGGCTGCGGCGGCTGCATTTCCGATGGAGGCGGAAATGTTGTAGGCCCGTGTGCTCAGATTTGGGTGCACGTTAAAGAACCCCAGGTGGTCGAAATTTCCGGAGCCCTCCACTACGGGGTCTCTCATAATCATATGGTGGTTTTGGGACGTTAAACCCCACATATCATATCAATCAATCAGTACTTCGTTATCTCAGTTTGTGTCCCCCCTTTTTCTAGCGCTCCCTCTTTCGCGCGCTGTTTTATTTTCTGAGATTTCGTACCAACATGCCCAAGCATCCACATTACGTATTTGTGCATAGCCATTTTATGCCACAGACATTTGGCACGCACTCTCAGATTATGGCAGGTAGATTGCCACTATCCCTCAAGAGGAAGGTATATAACAGCTGCATCTTGCCGGTACTTACTTACGGAGCAAAAACCTGGAGATTCACAAAGAGGATTCAGCTTAAATTGAGGACGACGCAGCGAGCAATGGAAAGAAAAATGGTAGGTGTAACCTCAAGAGACAAGAAGAGAGCAGTGTGGATTAGGGGACAAACGGGGGTTAATGATTGAAATCAAGAAGAAGAAATGGGCATGGGCCGGGCATGTAGTGCGTAGACAAAATAACCACTGGTCATTAAGGGTAACTAACTGGGTTCCCAGAGAAGGCAAGCGGGTTAGGGGAAGACAGAAGGTTAGGTGGGCAGGTGAGATTAAGAAGTTTGCTGGTATAAATTGGCAGCAGCAAGCACAGGACCTGGTAAACTGGTGGAACACGGGAGAGGCCTTTGTCCTGCAGTGGACGTAGTCAGGCTGATGATGCTGATGATGATTATGAGGTTGATGATGATGATGATTTTATGTACGGCACCGAGTGCGATTCGTATTCGTGATTCGACTTGTTTCCTGCCGGAATCACACGCGCTAAAATACTCGTATCTGGATTGACCTGCTGATCAGAAATTGCGATTGGCACGGTTCTGAGTACCCGCGTCATACTGATTGGGTTATGGTGGGTGCTCGCACTGTATGTGGCATGTATGTTTTTCAAACCACCACCATCACCACCACCTTCCCTTTCCTTCGTTCCCCTTTGCTTCGTTCCTTATAAGAACGTGACACGCCCTTACCATCGTCTCTGCTCGCGTAGCCCTCCCTCTATAGAAGACGACCCCCCTCCCCCCCCCCCCCCAACACACACAACTCACATACATCTTCCGCCGTTTAGCGCGAAATCCTTCGCGCTCCCTTTCGATGCTCCTCTCACGAGTGCCACTAGGAACGATCTTCCCTTGCCAACTGTTTCTTCGTTCTCTCTCTCTCCTCACACTTTCCTGTCGTTCTCTCAATTTCCGCAGGAAACTGACGGCGACGGCACTTCGTAGTGTGGCTAGCTGTTCCACGCACCCTCGCATCCCCTTTCCCTATTCCTCCTCGCCCGGTTGTTTCGTCTAATTGAGCGTGCGTCTCGTCCTCCGTCCTCGCGAGATGTGCGTAGGAGGATGAAGAGGGCGATATTGCCCAATCTCTTCATCGCTCCCCGCTCATCGCCGTGTCGCAATCTTTCATCTCGTCTCCGGGCCTCTTCCTTCCTCCTTTAAACTGAACTCTGCTCACTCATTTAGTCTCGCCATTTCCTTTTCTCTTAATTCGCTGTGTTTTCCTCTTTTTCGCTTCTTTGTGTCCCTTCAGTTGGGTTCGATTTACTGATCTGGTTTATATAAACCAACTGCCTGTCTCGGTGGTGTAGTGGTTACGGCGCTTCACTGCTAATCCTCGTTTTTATGGATTGGACTCTCCGTGGTAGCCGCATCTGTAGGAACACAAAACGCTAGAAAATCGTGCGCGTCTCTCGTGATCTCACCGTGGCTTTGGTACGTGAAACCCCAACAGTTACTATCTAAACTAGCTATCCACTCCCGACGTCTTACCTTTCGCAATCAGATGTTTCCTGTAGTGCGGTAGCGAAAAAAACGCGAGATGAGGGACTGCGTTAGAGCACTCGGTCTTTTGCTTTCACTGAGGAGGTTTAACCTCCTTGTCTGCCATGCGCAGTTTAATACTGTTTACTAGAGGGCAACGTTTACATGAATGTTATAAGTTTGTTTTATTCTTTTTCATATTTGTGGTCAGAATTGCCGAATGGTAATAAAGGACAAATGTAGGAGTACCAGGTGGTTAAACAGACTAATCGGACTCAGGCTCCAGGTGCAAGCGGCAAGACATGTCGAAACCGAGACTTACACCGTGGTAGAAACCGTCATGTCGGCGGTGACTGCCAAGTACGGTGACCTTTTATTCGTTGCTTCAAAGACGCTTGGAAGGTCGTCGCTTCGTTCCCGCTTGGTTCGGCAAAACGAAAGTAGAAAAAAAAGAATGGCCACGTATCTGCGTGCTATGCTGCAAATGTAGTCGAAAGACGACAGTCTTCAGCCAGCCTTCTTTCGTGCATAGCGTCGCAACTTCAGTGGCCTAAGAAACGGTATTTAGAATTGCGTATCGGTGTATTTTCTTGTAAAAGAAAACACCACCTAATACTTACGTATCGATGTTGCGCCTCAGGTAGGCGTAATATTTGCTTTTCGATCGACAATGTTCACAAGTATGAATGGTACCACCAGATCAACATGGCTGGGCGTTCAGCGAGTGCCTAAACTTTGGCCGCGGGGCTGAATCGTGCGACAGACAGACGGTCGGACGGATGGACAAGTCAAAGAGAGACTTGTCTTGAAAAAAAAAAAAAAAAAAAAACCAGTGTCGCGGTGGCACGGTGTTCAGCCGCAAGGCGTGGTCTCTGTCGCGGCGGTCACATTTCGACGGAGGCGAGTGCCATGCCCGCCCGTTTCATGCTTCAGGTGCAACGCTGTGCAAGCTGTGCGAGTAGTTAGGTTGGCAAAACGTGCAAGTCCGTGCGTCTCGCCGTCGTATTTCTTCGTTATAGACGTGCCATCCGTGATTGGTTCCCGCTGTGTGCTGCCGCAAGTGATCACGGAGGCCAGGATACCAAAGATAAAGCAACTCTTAAGAAATCTAGACTGCCCCATTGATAACCCGAACAGCTTTTTGTGAATTTATGTGGAACGAAGCAGCGTCACTTATTACCCCCGTTTAAAAAATATCTTATTGATGGTGGTAAACCCACTGATATTATGTATTGTCCTGAACGCATCTACTGCAAGTGAATGTCGTTGGCTCCCGTACCTTAGCACCTGATGTACGAAACGGAATCTAGAAGCCAGTGTATATTGTGGCGCGATATTGCACGTTGATGAACCCCAGGCGTTCGAAATAGTCTGGAGCCTGTCGGTGCGACGTGTCGCATAACCTCAGCGGCTTCGGAACGTTACGCGAACCCCGCCAATCAACCGCTTAGGTGGTTTCTGAGTCGCAGCCAAACGGCCACTGGCGCATGAAAAGGCGCACGCACAACAGAAGCTGCATGATGCGATGTTTCACACAGGGCACTGCAGGAAATCCGCGTTTCGCTAGAACGCGCCATTTAAAGTACTCTCTCTCTGTCTCCCTCTCCATCTTTGTCAACCCGACAATTTAATGGCAATTTAATGTGCATGCATTATAGGCGACTCCCATGTTGCAATCGACGTGGCGTCGACGTGGTCAATCGACGTGGTCGTTGTTGCGTGTCGCTTGCGACATCGGTTCTTTTTTTTTTGGCAATGTTCTCGCGTCAGCGAATTGACCTTCCTTACAAGAAGCCCAGCACCTTCAATTGCATCTAAAAAAAAAAAAAACACCAGGCCTGCGCGGATCGCAGGGATCTATCTTTCTTGAACGCTATAATGTATATAGGAGGGTCTGGTTTACAGACGTTGGGGAACGACAACTTTAAAATCAAACTCCATATTTTGTACCTGTTTGCTGGCTCCGTGGCGCCGACGGTGTTAACACTTCATGCCAAGGAAACGAAAAAGAGTCCTTTTCGCACTTCTTCATAGCCTTATCATTACTTCCTAAAGGGGCTCTAAAAAAACGAAACGATGTCTGCGTATTAGTAAAGTACCATTTCACAATCCCGGAAACACCACTCTGGCTGAAACATGACACTTTGTAAGGGAGAAAACTCGCGAAAGGCAAAGGCGGGTAGAGACGTCATCCTGAGATTCCCGCACCAAACACCGTGCCGTCATAGATTTTCAAGGCATCTGCTGGGACCCATACGTATACCTTCCAATCGACAAAAATGAAGTAGATTATCGTCAGTGGGCGCCATGCCAAGTTTTAGGCAATTTCATCGAACCGGTGTCGCGAAAATACGAAAAAAAATAAATTTTGAAAACAGTGACGTCACGCGCGGAGATTTCGGTGCAAAATTTAAAAATGAAACTTTAGACTTCACTTTCTCCGCCCAATGTGAACTTATCATGGTGAAACATAAAGCATTAGAGTTCTCAGAGTGCAGTTTGTCAATCTAAACCAAGTCAGTGTTTCCCTTTAATGTCTCGATCTTCTACAAAGGTTGCGATAGTATACACCACAAAACAATTACCCCCCCCCCCCCCCCCAACAAATGGCCTTTGGCACGAAGGTCAGCTATAATGACTCGGTTGCTGTAAGTGAAGTATGGTGGCTTTGATATAAACTCGTATGGCTTAACAATGGTAGCAAAGCGAAAAAGGAGTTGTTGTGATGAAGCTGGAGTAGACCATCCTTGAAAACGTGTCGACTCTCTTGTGCGTGTATATATGTATCTCTCTCTCTCTCTCTCTCTTTCTCTCTCTCTCTCTCTCTCTGTGTGTGTGTGTGTGTGTGTGTGTGTGTGGTGTGTGTGTGTGTGTGTGTGTGTGTGTGTGTGTGTGTGTGTGTGTGTGTGTGTGTGTGTGTACACAATCAACCGTTGTCAGCGCCCCACTGACATGGCGACGTTGATGCGCGAAGGGCCGGCAACTTTCCGCCGAAAAATCTGGCAGCCGTCTATTTTCCGCCCCGCAGTCGCGCCTTCCAACTCGCCCCTTAATGATAACCATCTGCGGGGTTGTCGCGTACGCGCGCTCGGATAAAAGAAATAAGAGACGGACTCGTGGAGAGATGAAAACGCAAAACCAAGCCCCGCGGTATCTCTCTCTCATCTTCTCTTTTGTTCCGCCTACTGCCTTGTTTCGTTAAAGTTTGTTTTCTGTTACTCGGCCTTTCTCAGCCCTGACGGCCTCTGCTCGACGGGCGGACCGTGAGAAATCTGCCCGTCTTATCTTAATCGCCCAGTGAGAGGCTCGGATGAGGAAGATGTGCGCGTGCGCAGCAGAGGCCCTCTCTTTTCTCGTAAATGTGTAGCGCGCGCAGAGCGTTCGTTATTCTTTGACGCTGTCGATAGATACGTGGGGTTTAACGTCCCAAAATCACCGTATGATTATGAGAGACGCCGTAGTGGAGGGCTCCGGATATTTCAGCCACCTGGGGTTTTCTTTAACGTGCACCCAAATGTGAGCACACGGACCTACAGCATTTGCGCCTCCATCGGAAATGCAGCCGCCGCAGACGGGATTCGATCCCGCGACCTGTGGGTCAGCAGCCGATACCCGCGTGTCGCATGCCTTTCAGTGTTCGCCACCGTATGCAAACTCATTCTCTAAATGCCCGCGCACATTTCTCCTCTATCCGCATGCCATGTGAAACTGTCGGCGCAGTTAACATTTTTTCTCGTCTCGCAGTAAGGTTCTATCGCGCTCCACCAGATTCCTACTCTGACGGAGCTTGCCTCCTCTACTTCTGCCTTCGCCCATATATATATATATATATATATATATATATATATATATATATATATATATATATATATATATATATATATATATATATATATATATATAATTTTTTCATCCACTTTTCTTTCTTGTTATTTACATTCCATTCGTTTTAATAACTTCCCTTGTGCATTCCTTGGCATTACTGTCTGTTATATCTCATTATATTGTGTTAAAACACGGAAAAACGAGCCCTTAGGTATACACTTCTTTCCCTTATATATATATATATATATATATATATATATATATATATATATATATATATATATATATATATATATATATATATATATATATATATATATATAATGTGTGTGTTTCTGGTAGCGAGTGCACGCGTTGTTACAACATGATTGCAGGCACCTGTAGTTAGGAGGCGTGCGTATATAATCAGAGGCGAGACGATTTACCGCACATTGACCTGTATGGCGCACACGTTGAGTTGTAAATAGGTGCACCTATATAGGATATGCTTATGGATTGGTGCTCGCGTGTGCATGGATGTGCGAATAGAAATAAATAATTTCGCAATGTTTAAAGAAAGGCTTGGAAAAATAGATTAACAGGACAGTTACCTCTGGTTCAATGAAATAATATTACGTTTTTAAACATGTGCTGTCTGTCAGAATTGTAGGCTGTAGTTACTACTTTAAAAAGAGTTAAGCTAAGTAACCTTTCTGGTTACACAGCATGGTGGATTTGCAGTTTTGCTGGCATAGATGAAATTACCGGACGCTTCAGAACAAGCGCTGCAACTTCTGCATGGAAGATTTTGCGCTCAAGTTATTTCATTAATAGTCAATTAAGCACTCTGTTAATTACGCGTCCTGTCAAATCGGCAGATTTGACGCAGACGAAATTATCCGACGTTTCAAAACAAGCGCTACATGTTTCATCTAGCAGATTTTCCAGTACTCACTGCTAGTCAAGTTAGGTTAAGCAGTCTTCGTTAGTTGCGCTGCTCGAGGGATAGGAAAGGCGTATGACGGGCTGCGTAGGGCTCATAACAATACTGGGCCAACTCAGCGCGTGTAGCGCTTGTGTTTGTTTCTCTAATACTTATTTTGACTCGTCGTGGCAGAGCCCTGTTGTATAAGCTATAAGAGTTGGTTCTGTGCGCGATACTGTCAAGGACGTGCTGACAGTCCGATACGTTCGTCGTGTGGCTCCTGTGACGCACTGAAGCGCGTTATTTTAGAGTGGAACTACATTTGTCGTGCAGCGAGAGCTACTCGAGAAGGACCATGAACCGATTGTACTTAGGTGCACGACTCTTGATGATTGACTGTTCCCAGGAGGATTTGCTTCTAGGAGTTACAAGGCCTATTGAGCCCCTTTTTTTTACTTTCCTAAAAAAAAAACGGACTTGGCGTCCTGTTTATGGACATTTTTTTTTCATGTGCCTATTTATTTGTGTTTGCGTGTGCGAGATTTTTCTTCTCTTTTCTTACTTTTCTCTTTTTTTCTTTTTCCTTCCCTCCTGCCTTCATTTTCTCTCTCCCCCCTTCCCGAAGGAACAGGAAGGCGTTGTGTTCCTATAGGTGGCAGTTGTCAGCCTATTTTCCCTATTTCCTCTGTCTCTCACTGTTTTCTATGTATACGCAAACCAAAAAGAAATTAAGTAAAAAAATTAAAATAAATAAATAAATAAATAAATAAATATAGGAGCTGATGCACCCCCGTACGAAGCACGCAGCGGCGCGTGCACGCAACTTAAGCCTCCCCCTTTTGTCCTCCGGTGCCTAGAATTAATGACAGCATTATAGGTGTGCGAGAGCCTTTTAATCGATTCACCGCTAATTAACGCACGGGCTGCGACGTGTCGAACCAGGAAGAAAAAAACAACGCTCTGCGAGTCCGGGTGTATATACATTAAGTGCGCGCCGTTCGAAGGTGGAAGGGTGTATTATGGCATCGCTGCGCGCGGTGGGGGCGACGGTATGCTATATAGTCTTACGTAATGTGCTCGCTGTCGACGATCGCGTGCGATTCGTTTTGCGTCTTGCTTCCTGGTTTCAGCGCTAATTGTTTAACGAAAGTTTGTTCTTGTTCGAACTCTGTCCCGTGGGGCTATATAGTAAACAACATGCAAAAGCGATAAATAAAAAAATATGGGAGCGATACGCTCGATCGAAAACTTTCTTCAGTTGTTACGATATGGGCGCGACTCGTAGTCTTGTAAAATGTCATTAATGGGTGACAATGACTTGCTTTCTTTAGATGCGAAGCAGCTTAGGGTCGAGCCAACGCCTCCTAGAAAAACTATGCCCGGAACGTGGCTCTCTCTTCGATTGAGAGCTTGCTGCCAGCACAAAATCTTGGAGGCCATGCCTCCTACCGCGTGTTGCAACCGTTCGCCGCGTGGGGACGCTCGCCTCCGTACCGCTATGTCACGTGACGTTACCGTACCGCTCTGTCACGTGACGTCACAGCTGCTCGGAGGCAGCTGTGAGAGCATTGCTGTGTTCGCAGGGGCGACCGCCAAAGGCGTTCACCACCGTACAGAGGGGGGGGGGGGGCGAAATCTGAGGGTAGGACGGTGCATTCGCGGCTCACGTTCCAGAAGGCGTTGGTCGAGCTCAATCCGGTGTGCGGCGTGACCACCCTTGTGACTGCGCGCGTCCGCTTTCCCCTTTAGCGTTTCGCAACGCAGGGAGGGTTTGCTAGCGAGTTTCCTGGTTGAGAAAACCGACAGCTAGCGCTGCGGAAAATTTCACTGGCCACCACGTGTATATAGGCACTGGATCTTGACCTGCAAGGTAGTGCCGGTGGGAGATTTCTCCTCCTGTACGTCGTTGTACAATGAAGATTCGCAGCGTGCGCGCTAACTAAAAGCGGACAGCGGGCCTCTGTGTCCAATCACGGTCTTCTGACTCTTACTGCGCGTTAGCAGCGATTGGAATGTTCCACGCAGCAGAATACACCGGTCCATCATTGCGTGCTTAGAGCCTCCCCGAGCTTCTCTTTCGCGCAGAGCCGCGATGAGCGCCGGTGTCAAGGTCTTCGCTTTGTTGCATGGTGAACGTTTAAGCTCGCAAAATAAACGAATAAAATAACAAAAGAAATGGCCGACGAACAAAGCAAGTTCGTGCGTTGCGTTGGCGCTAGGTAATTTACAAAAATGGCAATATCATACCCATCACACCCGTGCGCGGTGGTCTAGTAACTGTGTGGCAGCTTGGGCTAGTTTGTATGACACGACGATAGTTACAGCGCCAGATCAGAACGACGACAAAGGTGGTCTAGTGGCTATAGTGCGCCCGACTGCCGACCCGCAGGTCGCGGCGGCCGCATTTTCGATGGAAGCGAAAACGCTTTAGGCCCGTGTGCTTAGATTTAGGTGTGCGTTGAAGAACCCCAGGTGGTCGAAATTTCTGGAGCCCTCCACTACCGCGTCTCTCATGTTCATATGGCGCTCTTCGGATGTTAAACTTCAACAATTCCGCTTCTTCTTCTTCTTCTTGTTCTTCTACTTCTTCTTCTACTTCTTCTTCTTCTACTTCTTATTATTATTATTATCAATCGTTACGAGACAGAGTCCGTGACCGATGCCTCTGTTCCTTCTCGTGAACCACTCTGTCTGTTGCGTGCTAATCAACTTCTATAAATACGCCACGTCCGTTCACCTTTTCCCCCCAGTGTTAGTACATCGCAAACTGGCGCGTACATCGGAACACGTGTTCAACGCTCGCCCTGCCTTGCATCGCAGGCACGCGTTTTTATTTGCTCTCACCACCGCATCTCTGTAAGGTATCGCGTGTCCTCGCGTCTTCCGCATGCCTTTCAAGGCGTCGGGGTAGGCAAGCCCCCCCCCCCTCTTTTTTTTTACTTAACGAAGAAAATAACTCATCAACAAAGGAATGAACGAGCGAAGAAAAAAAAGTGATAACGCGAAGAGCAAGACAACGTTGGCGGAGGTGAAATGTGGCACCTCCCAAGCCGCCCAGCCCTCTCCACCCTTCGCCGTTCTGGCGAGAGTTCTTCCTCCGGGAGCACACACCACTTCCACCGGGAGAGCACGCACCCCAAAGTTAGCTCTTCATTGCATTCGCTTTCGTTTTCTGGCTTGTATTTGTCCGATGTCTTGCTCCTCAACCTCCGTGCCTGGCAGGAAAGCGGGGCTAGTTTCCTACTCTTCTTCTTCTTCGCTCGGTGTCGCTAGAAGCCTTCTAAACGCGAAGCTCACAAACCGAACGCAGCTAACTGCCTCGAGAGCGAAAAAAAAAACAGCAAAGCCTCCACGAGGCGCGCCTCGGGAGACGGGAACGCACCTGTACAAACGGCTGGCGTGTACTGATAAGCGACAACCGGAACAACAATAACAACTACGCGATGGGGTCAAGGATCGCAAGCCGCGTCTGTGTAGACTCGATCGAGAGAGGGCGGCGATTACGGAGCGTAACCCTTTCGGTGCAGCTTCGACTTCCGCGTACCGTCTGAAGGGCGGGCGTGTTTACCGCGTGCCTGGTGGTTAACCCCACTGCACGTCGAGCTGACGTGCAGTGCCCTCGATGCGTGGGGCCGTGTGGTATATGCCGTGTACGAAGCTTGATTGGCTGGTGTATAAACGGCGCGAAAGCTGCGCGGATGCGTGACCTCTTGTAGTAGTCGTCGCGACAGTAACGACAGAAGAGGCACCTATCGGGTTGGCATGCACGCAAATATTCCGTGAATTGGGCGGAACGACAGTCGCCGGTTCAAGCTCGATCGGTGGAGCATTCGGGCGCTTTATTCGACGGTTGCGGGTTTGGTTCCTGCCAGCGAGTAGTTGTTCTTTCGTCCTCTTCAGTTTATTTCGTTTTACGTTTAACTACAACACTGTTAAAACAGTACATTTAACGTCCCTTATCGCTTTCTCGGCTTCGTTATTTATTAATATTTATCAGAATTTGCAGTAGTTGCAGCAGGAGTAGTAGTAGTAGTAGTAGTAGTAACAGTAGTAGTATCAGGAGTAGTAGTAGTAATAATGACAGTTAGTAGTAGTAGTAATAATAGCAGTTAGTAGTGCTAGTAGTACTAGCAATGGTAGAAGTAGCAGTAGTGGTAGTATAGTAGTAATAGTAGCAATAAAGTAGCTGTTGTGTCAACAATAGGATTGTTCAACACATCTATCCGAGGGCAGGTCGACTGGACATGTGTTTAGAAAACGTTTATTCTACCGTGGGACGCAACGAACCTGTGGAACCAGCGTCTATACAGCAAGCACAATGGCAAACAAATGACAAAGCACAACATACATCAAACATTTAAACAAAAGTGTCTAAGTCCGTAAAGTGTCCCTAACACATGTTACTGGACATGTGTTTAGAAAAAAAAATTGCCCGCAGCTTCCCTCGGGGGAACACTGAGGAGGATGCGGAGCATATAATTGGTTAACGGGGTGTTAAAGTGCGACTTACTTGGGTCGATGGCTAAATTGGTTAACGTGGTTGTGAAATGGGGTGTTAAATTGCGACTTACTTGGGTCGATGGCTAAATTGGTTAACGTGGTTGTAGGAGGGGGTGTTAAATGAGTGAACACGTACACACGTATGCGAAAGGGCGGCGCTGGTCGAAGGGACGTCGATCATTGTGTTTGTGGATTCGTTGGAATTCATTTCACCGCGACCTTGAACGTCGACGCGCCGTACAAACCAACCGACGAGCGGCAACTGAGTGAGCGAGCGCCGACCTTGAGTATATATACAGCGCGACGGCGCATGCACTGTCAGCTGTCGAATGTTCGAGAAGGGGGAGAAGCGCAACGGCGCATGCGCGCGCGTCAGCTGCCGATGTTCTCGAAGCGCGACGGCGCATGCGCGCGCGTCAGCTGCCGATGTTCTCGAAGCGTGACGGCGCATGCGCGCTACATTATACAGCTAGCGAATGTTCGTGAGGAGGAGAAGCGCACGTGGTGTGTAGAGGAGGAAGGGTGCACAGATGGTGGAGGAGTGAAGCGCGCGCGGTGTGTAGAGGAGGAAGGGATGCACAGATGGTGGAAGAAGGAGGAGGAAGCTTGCGGATGGCGCCGCACTACAAGCCTCGAGTATTAGATGCTCCGCATCTAAAAGTGTTTAACGATTTGGAGTACTTAGTACTCAACTATGGGAGAGCTTAAAGCCGTCCCTTGGGCCTCACGTGAACTCCTGTGGCAAATATGGATAAGACTTTTTGCCTTTTTATCCTGTGTGTTTATAATTCTAAAATCGAACCACATCTGCTGCGCCCACCAATATTGCTTTGGTTTCTGCGTTCATTCTCGTGCGTGGTACCGATTAAAAAGCAGATGTTGTGCATATCTGAGGCAGAACATTAACATGCCAGTATACTGAGGCGTGTTTCTTTATATTATAAGTAATATATAAGTAATTCTAAGGAACGTAGCGTTTGTTACGCTAAGCTGCCAATGCAGCGCTATGCACGAAAAGGCGGGTGTTTCTTGTGCTTTGCTGAGACAATGCGATGGTGGTGCCCATGGAGGTGTTAAAGCTCAATTCTGTGACATTTTCGAAACGCAGACAAGCGATAGACAGACAGAAAGGCGAAAATTTTGGCGTCGAAATATCCCCTCGCGCTGCGCAACCGTATACACTGGCCACCAAACCGCCAATGCAGTGCTGGGGGGAGATTTCTCCTGAGCGTCGTTGCACAATAAAAACATGCGCAGCGCGCGCGTTAGCTAAAAGCGGACTGCGAGTCTCTGTGTTCAATCGGAGTCTGCCGTCTCTCATTGCCCAATAGCAGCGATTGGCATGTTCCAGAGGGAAACACCGGTCAACCACTGCGTGCTTTGCGCCTCACCAGGTTTCTCTCCAGCGCAACGGCGCGCTGAGCGCCAGCGTCAACGGCGTCGCCAGTGAAAAGGCGCGTTCACACTTGAGAGTTGAAGAAAAACGAAAACGAGAGAACGGCCGGAAAACCTCCGGCCGCACGCGTCGAAGATGTTCGCATTAGTTCTGCCCCATCCCGCCGCCGCTGCCGTCGATACCTTGGCAATCGATTCGATTTCGCCTACTTTCTGAGAACTAAAGTTTGGATTGAATTCTAGTTATTCACGCAAAGTAGGTAAAAGAAACAGCCCGCGCTTTTTCAAACGTTGTTTTGGGAGATAACTCGCTACTGCTGCACCGTCTGATTCCATAGTTTTCGGGGATCGTAATCCAAGTCAGGCTCTCGATCAGCGCGTCCTCGTTGAGACCATCAAGCTTCGTCGTGCTGCACGGGTAGGTTTCGATTTGAGCCGGTGCGAGCCACCGCCGACGCCTGTGCCGCCATGTTGGATCTGCGGCCGGCTGGTTAGGTCACGTGGTTTCACCTAGCGCAGCCAAGGCTGTGAAGCGGAAACCGGATCCGGTTTCGCGTGGCGGGAAAATCGCGCTCGGACCGATTTTTGCGCGCCGGCCGCGCGGCGCTGGCCGCTTGGGTGGCGAAACCAGCCCGTTTCCGGAGAGTTTTGCCGGTTTCGCTCTTTTCGAGGGCAAGTGTGAACGCGCCTTAAGTGTTAGCTCCTGCTGCTTCGAGTCTACACGTGGTTTCCTTTAGCGGGAGATAGTGTAATTTTTCAAAGCCTTCTTTGGTTGACCGAAATGTGGTGTCCCGCATACCACAGAGTTACCTCTAAGTGCACTAACGAGAACTCTGGTGCTATAGTGTCTATGAGAGCTGCAACTTACGGCACTTCAGCGAGCATGGGGATCATGACACACTAATATGTTTAAATAAGTGATGTACACTGACTTGTTTACTCTTTGTACTTTCTGTTCCATTTGGATATATGAGGCTTGGAGCTGCTTTGTCACGGAGCCACAATCAGCAGATGTGCAGCAGTTGCACTTCACCACATTAATTAACATTTTAGGCTTTCCCATGCAAATCGGCTTTCGAAGTTCACAACGGCCCGTTCTTTTATTCGAAACAAAACGAAAACACTGCAATAAACAAGGCAACAAGTGCGTTCGAAGCCGTAAAGCATGAAGACTAAGTGAAATTGTGTACTGCCCACCATTCCCATGGTCGCTGAACGATCGCAACGCTTCTATAGTTGATTATAGGAAACTCACTGCCCACACCCTTCGCCTATTTGATAGGCTTCGGGTCTCGTCCAGCCGGAGTCGTCCTGTTCTCTGCGCCCTTACGTAAAAACGTTGGCTGCGGAACGTGCGCCGTAGCAATTGGTAAGCATTGGTTAATGAAACTGAATTAAAAGACAAGCGTGGCCTAGAACGATTACCGTCAGGGGTGCACGTGTTTTTTGGGTTTCTGGATTCCAGGCAAGAATATGTTGCCCTCATTAGAAAAAGCAACTTTCGCAAGTATGAAGGGCATGTGGTAAGACATGGGAAAACATTCAGTGGTCGCATTGCAGTTTAACCACGGATTCACCATGTTGTGTTTTTCTGTGTATAACAGCTTGACTGTACATACGCATTGATTATCACTATACAATTTTCTGTGTGCACATATGCCATGTAAAATATATCCGGAAATAAAATTCTCTTAAACTAACTGCTTCATTCAAGGGAAAGCGCACGGGAGGGCTTTAAGCTCTCCCATAGTAGAGTACCGAGTGCTCTAAATTGTTAACAACTTTTTCTAAACACACACTTCAGTTGCGCCGGTGTGTAGCGACTGGGCAGCGGCTATATGCTCTCCCATAGTGGAGTACCTAGTGTACTTGAATCTATCTATCTATCTATCTATCTATCTATCTATCTATCTATCTATCTATCTATCTATCTATCTATCTATCTATCTATCTATCTATCTATCTATCTATCTATCTATCTATTTATCTATTATTATCTATCTACTATCTATCTATCTATCTATCTATCTATCTATCTATCTATCTATCTATCTATCTATCTATCTATCTATCTATCTATCTATCTATCTATCTATCTATCTATCTATCTATCTATCTATCTATCTATCTATCTATCTATCTATCTATCTATCTATCTATCTATCTATCTATCTATCTATCTATCTATCTATCTATCTATCTATCTATCTATCTATCTGTCTATCTATCTATCTAATAGATCTATCTATCTAATAGATCTATCTATCTAATATATCTAATATATCTATCTATCTAATATATCTATCTATCTAATATATCTAATATTCTATCTAATATATCTAATATATCTAATCTAATCTATCTAATATATCTATCTGTGATAGCTAGAAGTTCAGCGCCAATTGTAGCACTACAATTGCTCTTCGAAAGCGTGGTAAAAAATGTTCTTTTTTTTTGAGATTACGAAGACTTCGGTAAGATTTGAGTGACGTTGCGTTCCGCTAATTGCTGTGGATGATGTGGGAGAAACATTTCCTGCAAATCAAAAAGTGGGACGTAAATTTCCCGCTGTCGAAAGAAGGGTTCATAAAGGGCAGTGACACAACATGTCTGAAAGGCTTGCAAAGCATACAAATGTGATAACCTGACGAAGGGAAGACGTTCAGCGTTGCTCTCTCATCGTGGTCTGCGAATTGGAGCTTTTTTTTTTTGCTTTTTATTAAAGGGCGAAGCTCCTCAAGGTCGAAGCTTGTCTGTTGGCGGCATTCGTGTTGTGCACCGTAGCCGTGATGACGATGATGATGACGAAGTTGATGATGATGACTGCCTTGGGAAGTGTATGACTTCTCGATATGCTCTACGATGGTTTTTGTATGACTGCATGGAAACAACCAACAACCGCCAAGGGAACGCGCAAAGGCCTCGTCTTTCCCCACTTCAGGCTGGATCCCATACCACAAAGCAGTAATAGTGAAGGCAAAACGAAAATCAACAATGAGCACAACCTACCATTTATGACCGATAAACATTGTGTGTAACTGTACACCGATTTATCACTCACTTGCACGTGTGAGTAGATAACGTGGCGGGGGATCGCCCCGCGGCGGTGATCTAGTGGCTAAGGTACTTGGCTGCTGACCCGCAGGTCGCGGGTTCGAATCCCGGCTGCGGCTGCTGCATTTCCGATGGAGGCGAAAATGCTGTAGGCCCGTTTACCCAGGTATGGTTGCACGTTAAACAACCCCAGGTGGTCGAAATTTCCGGAGCTCTTCACTACGGCGTCTCTCATAATGATATGGTGGTTTTGGGACGGCACATATCAATCAACGTCACGGGTGACTTACGGTATAACACCGTATAACCCCACTGCTTCGTTCACTCGTCATCGTTCGCCTCGGGAGTATGCCGTGTTCTTCATTTGCTCGTTGACTTGTTGCGCCACTACCTTTAATCGGATGTGCACTCTTTTATCTTCTCCTATCTAGCTCGCCTCAGCATTGTCATAGAAAGTAGTAACGCGAGAATAAAAGCTCGGTCGCATCTCTTTGGCTTGTTTTAATGGTCCGCTTCTCAAGAGATAGCAGTCCATCCGCGTCCACATAGCTCCATGCGTTTTGTTTATACGCTTTAAGAGGTCTTCGTCAATGCTGCTTCCGTGCACGTGGTTGCGGGTTCTTCGCATTTACAACCAGCCCTGTGCTCTGTACCGCATAGTTCTGACCGATGCATCTACGCAAAGTATGCATGGTCCGCGATCTTATCGTCGCCTCCGGCTCGTCATGCATCCGGCCCGCCCAAATATTCGAGTTCAGTGGCCGGAAGTGTTACCAGTGGTCCTGCTGTTATGAGGCTTCAAGGCAAAGAACCCCCGATGAATAGATCTTTACATTGCAGCTGAAGTAAGTTGGTCATATTCAACACACCGAATACGAACAAGTATACGAGCTTTAGTTTATCGGCCGCCCATAATCTGAGTTTTCTTTTTTTTCTTTTTTGCAAGGGCGTGTGGCGGCCGAGTAGAAATGTCACGGTTGAATCAGGTGGGTCGCTGAGAGCTCCATCTCTTTCTTCCGTGTAGTAATCGTGCGGTGGCGGGTTTTGTTGTTGATGCACTTGATGACTGGTTTAGCGTTCACTGATTTCGTTCACCGTGCGCGACCATATAGACTGTTTTTTTTTTTTCTGTGAGGTTGCGTTTCTTGACGTGACCAGGCCCATCGAGTTCTACTGACTTTTATGGACTAAACGGAGCTGGCTATCCGCTCATAGACTTTTTTTTATGTCTAGTTTAGTTATGCTTGTAGTAAGTCTTCTTTTTTTCCCCTCTTTTCTCTCGCCTGTCTCTTCCCTCCTCCCGAAAGATTTATAACTACAGGCTTTGTGCCCCCTTAGGTGGCATTGGCTAGCTTGCCCTCCCCTTCTTGCCTCTGTGTCCCTGTGTATCCGCGTATGCAACTAAGTAAATAACTAAATAAATATTGTATTGACAATTTATCAGTCATTGTACAGCAATCGTATATATGTGTGTTTTCATCGCAGATACCGTAATGTGATCTACACTTCCGCATTCCCGAAATAGCACGTGGAAATCTAAAGCTCTTTTTGGCCTATCTTCGTAGGTTTGTTTTGTTAGGTACGGTAAAAACGAAACTAACTGTAAACAATGCGCAAGCTGTCTTTCCTAAACCGTTACTCTCGTTTATTCCTGCGTCCATTCAAGAAGCGATTGCGATATTGCAATCGCCAACGTGCGCGCAACGACCCGGACATGAGCCACATAGGTCTACAAATATCATCGTGCTGTTCGGCATTGGTTGGGAATGAGTTGGGCAGTTGCTATGCGAGCCACCGCAGCCAGTGTCTTGAGGCTGTTCGGCGTAGCTGACGTGCTAGAATAGAAAGAAAGAAAGAAGAAAGAAAGAAAGAAAGAAAAAAGAAGGAAATGAATAAAGAAAGAAGGAAAGGAAGGAATGCCGGCGTAGTGCAAGTCCAAACCACGTGCACTGCACAACGAAGGCGTGGCAATGCGCGGCCGTTGCTGTTGCGGAAGTTTGCTTGACGTTTCGGCGCCTCGTTTATAGAGTTGATTAGGGAGATAAGACGGTGCAGGCCGGAGGGAACATTGAAGGGGCGGAAAGGGCACGCCTCCTGTTATCGTCATGCACATCTAGAAGGGGTATATAGTGAATACACATTGCTCCCGAAGTGGCCTTCCCTCATTTGTTGTTTGACTGGTTAGACTTTGAAGCCGCGCCGTCGTCCACTCTCGGCCGGCCTCGGTGTATACATATAGCGTCGGTTGCAGTGGATTCAAATGGGTACGCCGCAGTGTTCGAAGGTTTCTTTCGGTGTGCCTCGCGGGCTCGGCTCGTTTGCGTTCACTTTCGTCTACGGCATATCTTTAAATCTTACTGTATATTTATTTGATTTTTGCTAGAAAGGACGCTAAACCACTGGCTCTGAGCTCAAACGGAGGATTACGACGCCCTTTATCGCCCGAGCAGCCTTTCCCTACAGGCGCTAGCTCCTTCTCGCCACTTATTCTTTCGTAAAGCACGTCCGCTTCGTTGGTTGCGGTGCGGCACTGCTGACCAAGCACTGCCGCCGTGCTCCGGACCGGGCTGCAGAAATTAGGTGCCTTTCTCCTCTTCTAACCACTAGCACCGTGCCACTGCTCACCCAAAGGTGGTGGTGGTAGTGGTTAGAAGATGAGAAAAGGCACCTAATTTCTGCAACTCGGTCGGGAGCACGGCGCAGTGCCTGGTCGCATATTCGAACCCGGTCCCATTTCGGTGGAGGTCGACAGAGGTGGATGCCCATGTGCGGTGTGATGTCAGT
Organism: Rhipicephalus annulatus; assembly: GCA_013436015.1. NCBI lineage: Eukaryota > Metazoa > Arthropoda > Arachnida > Ixodida > Ixodidae > Rhipicephalus > Rhipicephalus annulatus. The sequence continues at coordinate 12,067 of WOVY01013197.1, read as the reverse complement.
GCACTTAAGAGAACACCAATTGATTCAAAATTTTCGGGGCCCGCCACTGCGGCATCCCTCTTAATCGTGCCATAGTCTTTGGGACGTGAAATCTCAGACGACATATTCGTAAAACGCGTGGAAAATGTCTGCAATAAGCGTCGAGCCTGTCAGTATTTCGCGCTTTTCGGCTACAGCTGGTTATCTCCGTTTTGCGCAGTACAAAACGCACAAAGCGAAGTGAAATTAGTCGATCACGATCACGATTGTCTTGCGAGAAAGATTGATTGTGGTTATAAGAGGGAAAAGAAGAGAAAAGTGAGCCCCGTAACTGTCTGCATCAGCGTGCGACACCTCAACAGTAGCTCTAAAGGGATGGGGGTAAGGAGGGATTAAAAGGATGCGATTAAAAGTATATAGAGAGATAGAGAGAGGGAGGGAGAGAGACAGATGCGCAAGGACAGCGAGCGACGACCTAAGATAGATAGAAAAGATGAAACACGGTCACAGGAGTACGAGGACGGGGCACCACTTGCGAGAGCTCTTGTCAGCGACAGGATCGAGACGGCGTATAGGGCTAGTCCAGTCGGCCAGAGCTGCGCTGTCGTCGGAGATCGCGAGGGCACAACCGGTCGGCACGGAATCCAGCAAGCGAGTCTGCGAGAAAGGCGCGTGCATGCGACTGCATAGCAGAGCAGGTATAGGAGACGGTCAACAGCCGATGTACCTCGTATATGAACTGACTGGGTGCTTTTGCGGCAATTTATGTCAAGTGGCCTAGTATCATTTCGAGGCGTATAAAAGATGGGCTGACGCGTGGTTTCTTTTATACCACGTCAGAGACGTAATCGCTTATTGCGAACTGCATCCGTTGCAACGGTCGGGGCGAGCTTCGAAGCACTGTCTGGAATTCAGTCGCCTTTTATACCACTATTCCTACAAACAAGCACCGAAAAATTTGTGTAAGGACTTCAACAAATAGCCGCAGGAATTCGCGATTTGTGGAACCTCGTGACCACATCGTAGTTTCGATACTTAACCCCCCCCCCCTTCCGCCGCCAGCCATTGTTTTTTGATGCAGGGGAGTATTCAGGTCATTAGCGCATCCATCGGCTGTAATCGCGGATCCCACCAGCGAAATCGATCGTCTTTCAAACGGCGTACGCATCCAACCGGAACTGTACACTCCGGTAGCGTGGCTACGTAGTGGCAAGCTTATCTCACCCAACGTTGAGCGCTCGCTTATGCGGGGCGTTCAGGCTCGGCTTAGAATCGATGGTCACGCTGGGATCATTAGTTATACGCGGCAAAACGCAATTGCCGCCCGCGTTTATCCCTGAACCCGTAAGCCACACGTGCAGCGCTCCTTGCCGTGCAACAGGGTCACACCGTATGCGCCCTTCGTGCATGACAGAGTGATCGAAACTGAAGTACGTAATACATCTAGTTGTAGTGGTACGGCTTTTAGCAGTGGTGTATGTGAAATCGTCTTGCGTTATGAACAAAGGGGGGAAAATTGACAACACTGTCGGGACGGCAAGCACCCGTTAGTTCCCGATTTTCAGTACAGAGTTCTCCGTCCTTGGCATATCCTCCTCTAAACACTAGTCATCACAGATAAGGAAGAGGTTCAGGAGAAGATATAAGCGTTAAAATCTGTATTCACACGACGTACGAAATTGTGATTCGACCCAGAGGATCGCGTACTACGTGACCATACGTAACCCGTTCCTGCGTCGCCGCTTTGGTCCGCGCGAAGCGATTCGTGAAACAGTTCGAACAATCTTGGAACATAATATTGACATATTTTCTTTTTATATTTTCCATTATGCTACGCAGCATACCAAAGTAAGCGTTTGTGGACTACATGCAGAAGCGTAGTTAAAAAAAGGGCGTGTTTGGGCTTCGTATACCCTTGGCTGTGCTGCCACAGAAAGTTGTCGCCGAGTATAGTTACAGAGTCAGCCGAAAACGCTCGTTATGTTTCGAGCCGCACAACGCCTCCACAACGAATTCTTCTACAGTGAAATGCCCTGTATAACGAAGTGTATTTCTCGCGGCCCGCTTACACAGTGCGTGTTACGGTAGGCGTTCTTTACTACGAGGTGACCTGTACAACGAACCATATTGCACCTCCCTGACACTTTGTTCACAAAGGCGTTCGACCGCACGTCTCGTAGCTAAGAATCGTTTTCGGGCGTCTGCGCGAACAGACAAGTGGGTACGCCCAAAACGCGCTTCTAATGCGTTCCATGCAGTTGCTCCATGTACTTCCCTTCTATATCCGAGCGTCGATAGAGGGCGCTTCTGGTGCCGGCTTTATATGTGGCGGCAAGATGGTTTCGCAACGCTTTACTTGCATCCACGCTTGGCGTCGCGCGTGGAGGTGCTAAAGTCACGCCGCCGCTGCTCGAATCTGCGGAATGAGCGGTGGCAAGGGCCATTGTTGCAAACACACGCGCTTCGTGTTTTCCTAGAAGAGAAGCCTTGGAACGATCGAAGGACCATTTGTCTCTCTTCCTCGACGCCTAGCGTACCTCGTGCACGCACGCTGCCTTAATTACGGCAGCGCGGCGCGAAAGCTCTGTCCCACCTCCCAATTAGGCGTCGTAAATTAAAATGGCGGCGTTCGAGTGACGCGCACAATGGCTCTATTTGCATGCGCGCGCATCGCTTCGCCAATGCCGCCGGAAAACTTGTTCCACCTTGCGTTATTCGATCGTAGTGTTACGCGCGAACGCTAAAAGCCACTGCGTCGTCTGCTATGTAGCTCCACCCATCGTCTGCGATAACGGGAACGCTCAATGTTGTCGCCTGCTCGTGCACCTGAAATATGCGAAGGCGTTACCGAAGCTATACTGGCACTTTTCACGGTTCAGTCAACGTAAATGTTGCACCCAGACTTCTTCAATTAGAGGAGTTGCGAAACGACGAGCATTCTCGTAGTATGAAAGCTCGACATGCCATATCAGGCGAAAGCTTTTACGACTCAGATTTTCGCCTCGCAGGCGAGCCTGCTCAAGGCGCGGACAGACAGATCGCCTGTCGGTAACTTGTCCGGGCCTTGACACTCTGCAGGCCCTCTCTCGCTACCTACGCTGCCTTTACTATCACCTAGGTCGACCACGCGTCTTAACGCGCTGGTTGGTCACACGGACCTTTGCACTGAAAACTAGCGGCCTGTATACAAGAAACTGACACGTACTTTTAAATGCGAAGCATTTTTGGCGAACTTCGGTGACTTTGAGCGTATCTATCTATCTATCTATCTATCTATCTATCTATCTATCTATCTATCTATCTATCTATCTATCTATCTATCTATCTAGTTGATTTATCTTCTATCTATCTATCTATCTATCTATCTATCTATCTATCTATCTATCTAATCTATCTATCTATCTATCTATCTATCTATCTATCTATCTTAGCTATCTATCTATCTTATCTATCTATCTATCTATCTATCTATCTATCTATCTATCTATCTATCTATTATCTATCTATCTATCTATCGATCTATCTATCTACTATCTATCTACTATCTATCTATCTATCTATCTATCTATCTATCTATCTATCTATCTATCTATCTATCTATCTATCTAGCTATCTATCTATCTTGTCTGTCTGTCTGTCTGTCTGTCTGTCTGTCTGTCTGTCTGTCTGTCTGTCTGTCTGTCTGTCTGTCTGTCTGTCTGTCTGTCTGTCTGTCTGTCTGTCTGTCTGTCTGTCTGTAGGTGTGTATGTATGTATGTGTGTATGTATGTGTGTAGGTGTGTATGTATGTGTGTATGTATGTGTGTAGGTGTGTATGTATGTGTGTATGTGCGTATCCTAGATAGATAGATAGATAGCCACCTGCGACATTTAGCTCTCCTAGCCGTTTCGATAATGGTATCGATACCGAACTTGGTATGACATACCATGACTGTATGAAGAACGTATTTGAGTAGTCATAACATCAAAATCATGACATGGATGTCCTGAAAGTCATGATTCGCATTTCATGGTCCTGCAGCTCTTGCGGTGGTTTCGTTCACACGCCATGTTGCAAAACTGGTTTGGTACGACATGATTGCATGGCGAACATAAGCAACAAACCCTAACATGAAAATCATGACATGCGTGTCATGTAACAACATGACTACATCCCACGCTCATGATGCGCTCGCGGCCATTTCGCTTGCGTCACATATACCGAATTTGCCATTACGGTACGTGAATGGATGACGAAGGTATGTGACTTGTGCAAACATGATAAACATGAGATGCGTGTCATGTAACAACATGACTACAGGCCAGGCTCATGATGCGCTTGAGGCCGTTTCGCTAGCTTCACATGTACCAAACTCGGTTTTACGTGACGCGAATGGGCGACATAGGTAAATTACACATCCCAACATGATAATCACGGCATACGTGTCATGCAACAACATGACTACATGCCACACTCATGATGCGCTTGCGGCCGTTTCGCTAGCTTCACGCATGCCAAATTTGGTATTACGCGATGTCAATGGGTGACGAACGTATGTGACTGGTTCGAATATGATAATCATGAGATGTGTGTCATGTGAGAACATGACTACATGCCACGGTTAAGGCGCCAATACATTTCGACGTGACGCGGTGCGCGTGCTCGCTGGTGTTCATTTCGTCGCGCTACGCCGGCGTTGCGACGCCAGGCGCCGGTCCTGCCATATACTCGCAGGCGCGCGCCGCGCTGCGTTGCTTTGACGCATGCGCGTTTCAGAGCGTCCGGCGACCCTCCGCCTCGAAAAGAGGGAGACGCAGTGTTGTCTGGGTAACGTATCGGCGCGAAATCCAGCATGTCGCATTCCGCACCGGTTGCGGTCGGGCAGCGCCTACGGACGCTGGTCGCGCCTGGCGTAAGACTATAAGGCCCAAACTCCATAAGCGCGAAAATGCACGCGACAGCGACGAGCGACGCTATGAGCGACGAAACAGGGCGTTCGCGCGACGTGTCGCGTGCTCGTTTTCGCGCGATCGCTCGGTTCTCCAGATTTGGAAACCGTCGATCATCGCCCGGAAGTGCTGGGCTCAAGCAGCCAATAGCGAAAAACCGGAAAAGACAAATACTACATAGGTGCACGTGACCCTGCCCGAGTCCCGTATGCGCAACAAAAATAACGCAATGTTTATTACGCGTGTACTTATAAAAAGTGCTGCAAGGCAATAATCAACACTTTCCGTTTCATTACACAACAATACATCTTGTTTTTAAATTGCATACCGCTCGCTACACGGTTTTCTTGGTGCGAGTTGACGGCCTCATGCCAGCAACAGTGGAATTCGCTCGCCGAAGCCGTCGCGTGAATGAGGTTTGCCTGCGCTAGCGACTGATCGCGCAACGCCGATCTACGTCGCGTCGCTCGTCGCTGTCGCGTGCATTTTCGCGCTTATGGAGTTTGGGCTTAAAGTGCTCGCGTTTTGCTAACGTATATAGCGTCGCTGTGCCCAGCCTGCGCTTGCCACAACGCTACATTGGAGTATATTAGGCCTTTCATGATGCACTCGCGGCCGTTTTTGCTAGCTCCACATATACCAATTTTATTGTTAAGTGATGTCAATGGATGACGAGAGTATATGAATGGTGCAAAAATGATAATCATGACACGGAAGTCTTGTACGGCATCATTTACCTCCACCTCGTAACGTTGTGCTGATATTAAAATGACATATCAACCTTTCTCATTTGTGCTTCGCATATCATCGATTCACACTGTATATGGGATCTGCCAATTTTAATGATCTTATGTGTGTTTAAAAAAGTGTGTAACGATTTAGTGTACTAGGTACACTACTATGGGAGAGCATGAATGCCGTCCCATGAGTTACGATAGTTACATTGGGAGCTCACTGTTTCGGAGCCGTAGGTGTGTTTAGCAAAAGTGGTTAATTATTTGGAGTACTTGCTGCACTACTATGGGAGAGTCCATCCCTTGAGATTAGAACTAGACGAAGTTGTGTGTTTAGAAAAAGTGGTCAACGATTTAGAGTACTCAGTACTCTACTAGGGAGAGCTTAAAGCCGTGGGAGTATACTTGTTATAAAGGTAACCGAAAACATGCTGCTGATTAGCGTAGTATACATAAATGCGGCCGTCAAAAGTGCGCCGGTCATGTGCGTATTTGTATGCGCCGTTTTCAGGTAAATCGTACTGTCTCGGTCATCTGCTTTTCAGCGATCGTTCGTTACTGGTATCGCAATCTATTCTTTTATTGAAGTCACCTATGATTTAACGTTGCCACATTTTGTTGTTACCTGGATGTGAACTAGTGACCGTCGTTATTGCGTGTATAGCGACTGCAGTTTGAGCTGCGAAGTACGTGGACAAAGGTCACATTCGCAGTTTACATTAAACTCATCTGCTCTTTGCCGCTTTGCTTTAGGCTTTTGGTAAAGGGCCAAAAACGGTTTTCCGGTCGCCGCCAGAGTAATTTCCGGGCTGCGTGAGTTGTCGATGACCCCTCCAAAAAGTGCACTAGCGAAGCTATGACGTCATCCATTGATTTCCCGTGCGCAGCCTACCATGGCTGCGTATTTTGCATCTTGTGAAAATGCGTGTATGGGTATTGCCAGAAGCGAGATATGTTTCGCGACTTTGCCGCTAGGAGAAGGGCGCTTGCGCCATGGCATGGTGAGGATTCCTGGCATGGAGGAAGGGAACAGTTAAGAGGGAGCATTGCGCAATGCGAGATAAAGTATGTCGGACATGCATACGTTGCTTACCCCCACTTTCCCAGTAGGTGGAGAGTACCTGAATTTTCTCTAAATTCAAGTATAGATCTCATACCAGAAAAGGGTACTACAATTGCATTTTATACGTATTTTTAGGATCGGCTTCCAGGGGTTGTTTCTGCAGCCAGTGACGCATCAGAGAAAGCCGTTCCAGGAATCGGTATATGTTGAGCAAAACACGACATGCGGTCACAAGACAGTGACGAGAAATGGATTCGTTCCGAATTTTATTTTTATTTTTTTGTGAGAAATAGTTTAACAGGGGCAGAAGCTGGCACCAACGCTTTGACAGGTGGACTCGTCTTGCTTTTCAAGTGAACTTGACTTGGATCGCTGCATGGCATTGCTTGCCCACTTGTCTTCGTAAAAGTAACAGTCTGTCCCGCTTCTGAAATGGACTTGTTTCAGTTAATACCTTAATCCAAGCAAAGTCTGCTTCACAAGCAGGACGAGTCCATTTGTCGAAAAGTTTACTACAGTACTACAGCAGCAACCCCGAGTTCGAAAATGTTTCACAACACTCCAAGCCGACGTCATCTCCTGAACTTCTGTCCTGCCTGTATTTTTGTTCTTCGTGAGATAAGGGCTGTCGTTTTGTGCTGGCCCCATATATATACACTTTGCGTGACAATGAATAAAACTCGTGGCGCCGCGTGGTAGCTGTCGCTTTTCTCAACTGCATCGAGCGGCAAATGGTGCCCACAAGTGTATACATCTTTCTCACGGACGCAGATTTGTCTGCTACCGGTTTCGTCTGTTTCCTACATCGTTTGCTGCTAATGAACACGCGCTGTGCGAAGAAGGAATGGTGGGGGGCAGTCAGAAGCTGCGCGCCTGTGTACATCTCTACATCGAAAGTTGTACACCTTGAAGGCTTCGCTTATGAAATTCGAATGAGCCCCGTATCACGAGCCGAGGCCTTGCCGCACGGTGTAACACGATGGGAGAGATGAGTCGGAACGGCGTTAAAGTAACTCGCCGACGGGCGGTCATTACGCGCGCGCAGACATGGCGCCTGGCGCTCGTTCATCAGCATGCTGGAAGGTGCGATTGCATTCGCAGCAGTTACGCGGGTAACACGTGTACAGATGCTTGCAGCTTGTTTTTCGCGGCTCTTCACCTTCGCGGTGGGAGTTCGCGACCTCCGGCGCGTAGCGTCGCCATTCGAACTGCCCCTTAAACGCCGCTACACGGTCTTCCTTGTCCTATCCATTTTTGATGGGTCCTTCCACGGCTTCTATCTCCGTGTCATTGAAATGGTGATTCGCTTAGAAGCGAGCGGTTGTAGTCATTTTCGCGCGTTGGGACGCGCCTTCTTCGGCCAGCCCTGAATATCTTTGGTAGTGAGCGTCTCGTATTTCTATAGCCACGAAAGCGTCCAGCGCGCTGTGCTTGTGGTCGCCAAGAGAGTCTGCGCATCGGTTCTTTTGTATTCCTTATTGCCCCCTCCGTTTCGCTGTTTAAAGGGTCTGCTGACTAAAATTGACTCGGCGTGACGACCACTTTGAAATGCTAATGAAAGGCATCTTATGAAGGGCACCCTTTAAAGAAGGTAGTCACGTTATTAAGGGGCCCTCTAGAGATGTTACTGCCCTGTGACGCCGGAGCCATTGCTGAAGAAGAAAGCTGAACTGCTCTCAGCAGCGCGACGACCGACTGAAACAAGGCGCGAGCGAGCGTCGACCTCCCTGTTCCTTCAAAGAACTGTCGTCCGTTTTATCTGCTTCACGCTAACTGCCCGGCGTATTTATGTGCCCCACTGTCAACGTTCCCAGTACTCGTGCACGTACAGGCACCAATTTTAGTGAATCTGTGCGACGTTAACGTTAGTGCTTGAAGTTGTGCAATTCATTTTCTGGGGCATCGTATAGATGTGAGCGGCGTTGAAAATGGAGAGAAGCGTATCTAGTTTAAGTTATCCGTGCACGAAGGCGATATGTTAAAACTGGAAGAGTTAGCTGAGGTAGTGCAATGTAATGTTGGCGCATCGTGTCGACGAAAAGTGATCGACATTACCAGGAGTCAGCAGTTCTGCACTCGCTGGAAAACCGAGTTTGGTAGCAGCAGCTAAGCTCCAGCACGTTCAGACAAAGGGGAATGTCATAATGAAACACTGGATGACTGTTACCATAGGTACTTACGGCAATGGGTTATACTGGACACTATGTCGATATAATATACTAGACAATACAATGCCGGTCAGCCACACTGCATTCGCTGTGTTTAACTTCCTTTAGACGTCCGTTGTGAAAGCCAGTCATAACATTCAACCGTATAGATCAGCCGAAATACCATTGTAGTTAACGCGTGTGGCTGTATGGGTCATGTGTTTATCACTACATATATTGTAAGAACCACCAGCACCTGTACTAGTCGGGCGAAAAGCCAGACCAACATCTCCAGGTCTTCATCAAAATATTTATCTCTCTTTCTCTTTTAGTGAATACGATAAACGAACTTAAAAACGCAACATAACGTTGATATAGGCTTTGACAACGCAGGAGTGACAAAACTCGTTTTGTTTCTTTTTTTTGTGTGTATTCGCAGGCTCCTCCTTGCCGCGAACGCGGCCAGTGTTTCCCGAGCCTCTGGGCTACCCGCGACCGTCCCCCGCGTCCAGGACAAGGCGGCATGACAGTTCCACAGCGGCCAGCCACTGGCAGCACGCTTACTCCGCATTCTCCTCCTCCGCTGCACCTTCCTCTCAACCTCTCTCTTCACGATCATCATCACTACGTCCTCTCCGGACGACGACGCCGTCCAACGCGTCTTCTTCGCCTTACCGGTGGCGTCGTTCCTCGTGGCCGTCTGCCGGGTCTTCGCGGAGGCCGTCTCGTGCCGGAGGGCGCAGGCACCACGAAGACGACGGTTCCGTGCTGTGGCGTGTGGAACACGGACTCACGTTGCGCCTCTGGAGGGACTCGAGCCACGTGTCGCCGAGACTTCTGGCGCTGCGCTACCGCGACGCCCCCGGAGGTCAGGACGCACGGGACCTGGTGCCCATGAGCGACGAAGACGCCGAGAACGAGGCCGATGGCGCGGACGACGTCAGGAACTGCTTCTACTCGGGTGACGTGGTCGGTGAGCCCGGCTCCAAGGCGGTCGTCTCCCTCTGCCATGGAATGGTCAGCGCATGCCTATTTTCTATTGTTTCGTTCTTTAGTCGTGTGAACTTAGTTGCCAGCTTTCGTACGCCGCTGGAAGTGCTGACACCTGGTGGCTGTTCCGCTAGTAATCCGGTCGTGAACGTTTACTTTCCGCTTTATTGGCTTTATAACCGTGGAAGACGACCTATTTGTTATGTGCATACTTGGAAACGACCCTGACAAATTTGTTTCCCAGTGGGATGCTATGAAATGTGCGGTGTGCCACGAAAGTGCAAGTATAGTAATCAACCGCGAGGAAGGACTTTTTTCCGCGGTCTTCCTCTTGTCATCGTTTACGCAAGGACCGCTATAGGCTTCGCCGAAGAATTTTGAGCCTAATAACCGACTTGTACTTTTTTTTCTAGAAGTACGTCATCTACACTTATCGCTGATTGGCTGACATAAGCATTAACCTTCATTGCGCTGTCAGTTCGTGAGAAAGTGCGTTGAGTAGTTTGTATAGCTACGCATGGTGGGCGCACGTAGACTGTCCTCTGCTGACATCTTAAACACGACGATACGTGAATGCTGCGATACTTTGATACACTCGTGCAACTGTATGATTAATACACCATATCTCGCGGAGGTAAATGACCCGGAAAACCGCCGCAGTTGTTGCTATGCGCTCGGATGTGCAACGATTAGGTACGGTGTGTTGTTAGGCTGCCCCTGCACGATTCCACTCCAACACGCGGTGGTTGCTGTAAACGCGTGGTGTTGTCACTCGGGGGCGTTTCCTCGCCTTTGCATCCAGTCAACGAAGGTCAAGTGTTTCGAACAAGCAAGCAAGCCGTGTGCAGCAAACTGTCCCGGAAAAGCTTCGCCACCAGTGTTCTCTTCGTTGTGTCACTGTACATTGCCTTGTTGCCGGATGTTCGACGCTGTTCCGTACATCGCCCCTGGCCCCGCCGCGGTGGTCTAGTGGCTAAGGCACTCGGCTGCTGACCCGCAGGGCGCGGGATCGAATCCCGGCTGCGGCGGCTGCATTTCCGATGGAGGCGGAAATGTTGTAGGCCCGTGTGCTCAGATTTGGGTGCACGTTAAAGAACCCCAGGTGGTCGAAATTTCCGGAGCCCTCCACTACGGCGTCTCTCATAATCAAATGGTGGTTTTGGGACGTTAAACCCCACAAATCATCAAGTACATCGCCCCTGTGCCTTGCTGGCGACACTGCGTTTCTGCTGAGACGTACAGAGGTCAGCTACACGAGCCGTGTCCTCCGAGTCGTCTTCGTTTGCGCTCCTTGAGGAAAAGAAAATGGCAAGAAACTCTAAGAGCCATTTAAAGGAAGTACTAAATGTGTTGATAAATTCTTGTTTTACAACCCCGTTGTTAATTTGGCGCGAAATTATAAGCGCGAAGTAGTCGAAGAATAATTTTTGAATTTCGCGCTGATGCGTCAGCACACAAACGCTGACGTGACGTCGCGAATTTTATTGGCTCCTTTTCGCACATTGGCTAGATTGTCTCAGCTAAATTTCCCGAAACTTGCTGTAGTGTATTTGGCTTCCTTCGATCACAGTGTGATCTTTTCACGGTTAAAGAACTGCGCTCACCCTAGCGGACCCTGAGCAAGTTAAAGGCATGACGTTATGATTAGCTGGTACGAGAACCTCAAGAAGGCATCGCCGCCTGCTGTATTTTCTTTTTAGAATGTACTGTGGATAATCAGAGTCATCGCTTAATTTTACCACAACGTCATTTCCGCCACGGAAATAGCGTTGTGGTAAAGTTAAGCGATGATATACAGGTACCGTATACGGTACCTGTCTATCATGGCTTAATTTTACGTGAACGTAAGAACTATAGTTCTTTACGTTCACGCAGGATGCCTTTTACATAACTTAAGGTTATCCCTTCTCTTTCCCTTATATACAAACAGCGAAGCAATAGCTCACGATCGAGTTTGTTGAGAAACGATCGTCAACGTACATGACGTCACATCCGGTTTCAGAAGGTGGGTGAAAGAGCTCCAGGAAGGTGCACTTAGGTTCGAGTGAGTCGGAATATTTGGGTGAAATACCAGGATGCAGAGAGTTTCGCTATGCATAGATTACGAAAGGGCGCATTGGATGTGTAAAATATTTTCTTTTCATTAAACATACACTGAGCAGCTTTACGTGTTTGGATTTTAAATGTTTAACAGCAGAGGTGCAGCTACTCAATGGATACGATTG
>WOVY01013196.1:0-35941 GCA_013436015.1 Rhipicephalus annulatus | reverse complement strand
CCGTGCATCCAGCCGTATGTCTGTCCGTCCGTCCGTTCAACTTTACAATCCGTCCGCTTCGACCCACTCGTTATCATTCACCTCGTGGATATGCTGTGATTTTTTTATTCTTACTTGTCACTGACTATAGTGATCGAATCTATGCCATGTGTGTTATGACCTACATGAGATATATTGTCACGTTACAACGTAACTGTAACCTGCTGAGAATGGCACAGAAGAATGTCAAACTGATCGAACAACGGTAGTACGACTATTGTTTTTTCTCTGCACGCGCATCTTTGTCCTCTTCTGAACAGCGGCACATACAAGCATGCCAGCATCTGTGGAAATAATAGTTTCTTGTACTAGTGGCATTACCCCCCCTTTCCAAAGGACATCGTCCCGATGTCATAACATTATTGCCAGATGAAAACACGCACGAAAAGCAGTACACAACGGGGTGTTCACAATCACTGTATGTCTACTCAAGGGAGTGTGACGAATAGTCAGCGTTGGTAAAATGGTTTCATCCTCAAAACATGAACGACGTGTGGCTGTTGTGAACGGCGGGATTGACGAGCCATGTCCTCGTCAAGAACCTCGTAGTTCACTTCACTGAGACGACGGAGAACTCTATAGGGACCAAAATAGCGGCGTAACAACTTTTCTGACCGGCCCCGTTGTCGAATGGGAGTCCGCAACCATACTCGTTCTCCGGGTTGATAAGAGACATCGCGACGACGAGCGTTGTACCGCAGTGAGTCGATGCATTGTTGCTTATGGATTCGTTCGACTGCAAGCTTACGAGCCGCGTCTGCCAGTCTGATAAATTCGTTCGTCTTGACACTAATTTGGTGTCTGTCTGGTAGAAGCATGGCATCCAGCATTGTAGTGACCTCCCTGCCATGATGCAACCGGAATGGTGTGAATCCAGTTGTTTCTTGCACAGCGGTGTTGTAAGCGAACGTGACGTAAGGGAGGATCTCATCCCAGTTTTTGTGGTCTTGGTCAACGTACATGGATAGCATGTCAGCAATCGTCTTGTTTAGTCGTCTGTTAGGCCGTTGCTTTGTGGGTGGTATGCAGTAGTTTTCAATGTGTTGTGCCGCTAAGCTGCATGACGTCTTGTATCATCCGGGCGGTAAAAGCTGTGCCACGATCAGTTATGACAACTGCTGGTGCTCCATGTCGGAGGATGATGTTTTTCAAAAAAAAGTGGGCGGTCTCAATGGCGGTGCCACGTTGTAATGCTTTCGTTTCGCAGTAGCGCGTCATGTAATCAGTAGCGACTACAATCCAGCGGTTGCCGTCACGAGACTTGGGAAAAGGTCCGAGTAGATCCATGCCTATTTGTTGAAACGGTTGTGTCGGAGGAGCGATGGGCTTCAAAAAGCCGGCTGGGCGCTGATGTGGTGCTTTACGGCGCTGGCACTCGTGACACGTCTTCACGTAATGCTTCACGTCTCGGCTGAGCTTAGGCCAGTAGTAGTGTTGGCGAATCCGGGCCAAGGTACGTGTATATCCCAAGTGGCCTGAGGAAGGCTCATCGTGACAGGCTGACAAGACATCGGCTCGTAACGCTGGCGGGACAACGAGCAGATACTCAGTTGCGTAAGGGTCGAAGTTTCTTTATAGAGGATATTTCTGCGGACGCAGAACGATGATGACGAGCGGGCGAATGCTGGTGGTGGATGCGGCGTACGGCCTTCGAGATATTCGATGAATTGTCGAAGCTCGGAGTTGTTCTTCTGCTGTTCAGACAAGTCGGATACACTAATCGCGCAGAGAAAACGGCCGTCGAGATCGTGATCACCTGGCGCTGTTTTGAGAGGAGCTCGGGAAAGGCAGTCCGCGTCAGTATGCTTCCGGCCAGACTTGTACACGACTGTCAAATCGAACTCCTGGAGGCGTAAGCTCCACCTGGCCAGACGTCCGGAAGGGTCTTTAAGGTTCGCCAACCAGCAGAGCGCATGATGATCGGTAACAACTCTGAACAGGCGACCATACAGGTACGGTCTGAATTTAGCTATTGCCCAGACAACAGCTAGGCACTCCTTTTCAGTTGTTGTGTAATTCGCCTCCGCAGATGATAAAATCCGACTCGCATAAGCAATAGGGCGTTCGACGCCGCCTTGCCACTGGACGAGGACTGCACCAAGGCCGATGTTACTGGCGTCTGTGTGTAGTTCAGTGTCGGCATATTCGTCGTAGTGTGCGAGTAAGGGCTCAGATTGGAGACGCTGCTGGAGCTCGGAGAAAGCGCGTGTTTGCTCAAGGCCCCACACGAAGGGAACGTCGTCTTTTGTCAGACGAGTGAGGGGTTCGGCAATGTTTGCAAAATTCTGCACAAAGCGTCTGTAGTATGCGCAGAGGCCTAAAAATCGACGCACATCACGTTTGTTGGTAGGTGGTGGAAAATCTGCGACAGCCAATGTTTTGTCTGGGTCCGGCCGAATACCGTCAAGGCTAACAAGGTGACCGAGGAACTTCAATTCGTTGTAACCAAAATGACATTTTTCTGGTTTCAGTGATAGGCCTGCCGTGCGAATTGCAGCAAACACAGATCTAAGTCGCTGCAAATGCTGCTCAAACGTTTGGGAGAAGACAACGACGTCGTCTAAGTAAACAAGGCATGCTTTCCACTTGAGACCGGAGAGCACTGTATCCATCATTCTCTGGAATGTCGCAGGGGCAGAACACAGACCGAAGGGTAGCACCTTGAATTCGTACAGACCATCAGGCGTTATGAATGCTGTTTTCTCTCGGTCGCGTTCATCAACTTCGATCTGCCAGTAGCCACTGCGTAAATCCATAGAGGAGAAGTATCGGGCGCGTCTGAGGCGGTCTAGTGAATCGTCGATGCGCGGAAGCGGATAAACGTCTTTCTTTGTGACTTTGTTGAGTTTGCGGTAATCGACGCAAAATCGGAGAGTGCCATCCTTCTTTTTTTACTAGTACGACGGGGGACGACCATGGACTGTTCGAGGGTTGGATTACGCCATCTTCGAGCATCTGCTTCACTTGAGAACGTATAGCCTCTTGTTCCTTTTGTGATACTCGGTAGGCGTGCTGACGTATGGGTCTCTCAGCATGGTCAGTGACAATGCGGTGCTTTACGGTTGGCGTTTGTTTTATCTTGGATGTAGACGCGAAACAGTCGCTAAACATGCAGAGGATACAGCGGATTTGCTCTTTCTGTGCACATGACAGCTTCGGATTGCCATCGACTGTATCGGCTACCGCGGTGTCACTTTCAACAGCTGTAAAAATTGGGGCTATCGTCGTACACGCTTCATCGTCAATGGCTTCGAAATGAGCGATAGTTGTTCGCTTGGCCAAATGTTGGTATGCTCCACTAAATTGGTGACCAACAACTCAGTCATCCCACGTTTAAATTGAATTATGCCGCGGGCAACACAGATTTGCTGAGACAAGAGCACCGAAAGGTTGGCTTCAGCGATACCACGGCTGTCATGGTCTATGTCGCCCTGTACTGTAACGAACATACTGGTGCGTGGCGGTAGTGTGACGGTGTCGTCGACAATGCGAAGCGCAGTCTTCTGCGGATTGGTATCTCTAGACTTCGGGCCATAGTCGTCAGCAAACGTTACGAGGCAGTTTCGAAGATTTATAACAGCGCCATGCTCACGAAGGAAATCCACGCCAAGGATAACTTTCCGGGAGCATTCGGGAAGCACAACAAAAGAAGCAACGAACGTCGACTCACAGATTTGCAGCCTTGCGGTGCATCTCCCGATTGGTGTCAAGAGATGACCACCGGCTGTCCAAAGGTTTGGTCCTTGCCCCCAAGGAGTCATGACTTTCCTGAGCTCAGCCACAAGTTCAGCGCTGATAACTGAGTAGTCGGCACCGGTGTCGACCAGAGCAGTCACTGGATGGTTGTCGACACGAATGGCAATGTCAGCAGAAACGGGTTCGTCAGCGATGTGAGGTGTCGGCTGAAAGGAATCGTCGAAGGGCGGTGGAAGGGTCGGAGGAGGCTGTTTTGACGATAGCTTAACAGCGGTCCCACCCCCGGAGGCCGCTGATTCTAGTTTCCCCGGCGTGGACTTGGGGACCTAGCGGATCGTCTCGCAACAACATCGGCGAAAGTGGAGTATTGATTCGCGGACGTAGAGCGTCGAGGAGACGGAGAGCGTGATTGGCGTCGCTGAAGATTCGGAGACGGTAGACTTGCCAAGTATTCTGCGATGGCGCGGGGTCGTTCGCCGTCCCTGGGCCGACGAGCGTCTGGCCGAAATCCAGGTAGGCCCATCTGTCTGTACGAGCACTCCCGGTACAAGTGACCTGGCTCACCACAGTGGTAGCATAGTGGCCGATTGTCGGAAGCGCGCCACACGCTAGATTTCCGCAAATTAGGTCGCGGATTCTCGTAGTGTGGTGGGCCCGAGAAGTACTGCGGCATCTGCGGGCAAGTCGGTCATTGGTTTTCATAGCGCGGCCCGCCCGAGAAGTGCTGTGGCGTCTGCAGGCTAGTCGGTCGGGGGAAATAGCTGGCTGCCGGTGCAGGAGTACGTACAGCTTCCGCATACGTTAGCAGAGGAGCTTCGGTTGGAGGTGGCGCTAATGGTCGTACCAGCTGCCGCACCTCTTCACGGACGACGTCTGTCAGAGCAGCCACTTGAGGCTGTGAAGGCACTGCGTGAAGCTTTTGCAGCTCGTCTCGTACAATGCTACGGACTAGCTCAGCAAGGTCTCTCACGCTCGTGACATCGAGTGTTACCAAGGGTGCTGACAGACATGCAAGGTTGTCGGACCGCTCATACTGCGAAGACCGCTGTCTTAGCATTCACTCCACTGTCGTGGCTTCACGGAGGAATTCCGCTACGGTAGCTGGTGGGTTTCGTACAAGTCCTGCAAACAGCTGCTCCTTAACACCCCGCATAAGAATGCGTACCTTTTTGTCTTCCGTCATTGCAGGATCCGCTCGAAGGAACAGACGAGACATTTCCTCAACGAACATGGCCACGCTTTCATTTGGTATTTGATTGCGACAATTGAGGAGACGTTCGGCTTGTTCTTTCCGGTCGGCGCTACCATACGTGTTCCGCAGCTGAGCGCAAAACACTGGCCAGGTTGTCAGGGCAGCCTCGTGATTCTCGAACCATATACGCGCCGAATCCTCCAGGTAGAAATAGACATACCGCAGTTTCCGGTGCTCGTCCCACTCGTTGGCGACGGCGACTCGATCGTATTGGTCCAGCCAGTCTTCAACGTCTTCGTAGGGCTCCCCATGGAAAGGCTTTGGCGTTCGAGAGGCTGGTAGCCATGGTGCTGGCGGAGTCGCGGTCTGTTCAGTCTGGCTTGCAGTTGTCGCATATGCCATGGTTCTGGAGCGTTCCGGAAGAGGGCTGAACTGGGGTGGTAGGCCTAGTTGCCGCCGACTCCGTCGAAGGTTGGCTGTTTCTACTAAGGCGTCGATGTTGGGACCGAGATCTTCCTCGTGGTAACAGTGCATAGACTATTACCCAGCACCTCCACCAGTGTCACGTTACAACGTAACTGTAACCTGCTGATAATGGCACAGAAGAATGTCAAACTGATCGAACAACGGCAGTACGAGTATTGTTTTTCTCTGCACGCGCATCTTTGTCCTCTTCTGAACAGCGGCACATACAAGCATGCCAGCATCTGTGGAAATAATAGTTTCTTGTACTAGTGGCAATATGAAATGATACTTATGTCATGACCCTTAAAAAACGCTCGTCCTACATACATTTCATGCCCCACCCGAATAAGGTGCATATCAAGCGTTTAAAATAGCCAAAATCACACAAAGGCCACTATACATAATTCTTTCTGTAAGACAACACGTGGATCTGTGCAGCAGCTAACTTCGATGATTTTTTTAGGGGCGAAGCTCTATATGGCGAGGGTCTGTCCATCACTTGTATGTATGTAGTAGTACGTAGCCACCGGTGGTAAATACCCGCTCTAGAGCGAGGAGGTGGCATAAGGGATGCGAGATGGGAGATGGTGGTACATAGAGTGTTCACTAGATGAATGCACAGAAGGACTGAAGGATGGATAGACGCGCTGACGTACGAACGGATGGACGCACGAACAGATAGGCAGATGGACGCATGGACAGGCAGATGGATGCATGGATAAACGCACGGATGGTTGCACAGACGGACGGAAGCATGGACGGGCTGATGGACGCTTCGCCTCACTCATCATCTTTGACACCATGGAAATAGCGTGATTTTGTTGCATTTCCTGATAAAATATAACTGCGCACTGTGTAAACGATTGGCCTGTAACCCTCACCTCTTTCTGCAATTTACAGCACACACACACACACACACACAAACACGCACACACACGCACACACACACACACACACACACACACACACACACACACAAAACACACACACACACACACACACATATATATATATATATATATATATGGGTCTCTGTGTCAACACCCTTTCCTCGTCGCAGGTGTTGGGGTGGTGCCACGTAGGTTACGCCTTCCCTTTATGCGCGCGGTGCCGTTCATTTCTCTGTCGCCTGCTGTGCACTCGCCACGTGTCACCTCACTCTAGCTTTACGCTCTCCATCGCTCGCAACGTTCTAGTGCACATAGAGAACACTCTTTTGGCTTGTTTATCTCCTGTAGAGAGGACGCCGGAAAGCGAAGCTCCTTCGCCCGCCGAAACATGCGCCAAAGCGGTTTGGACTTACACGGCCGTCACCGGTGTTGCAAGGTTACCAGAGCCAATCGCGTTCGCAAATGGTGGCGTCGCACCTGCAAAACCGGTGATGCGCAATCCAGGGAAGCCGAACTCAAGCGTTGGCAGTGGAAGATCAACGACACCGACGATGTGCGAGTCAAGCAAGGTGATCACATTCGGGAATGGGGACCACGTGCGGGTAACACCGACGAGACGCGAGTCAAGGAAGCCGAGTGGAAGCGATGACAGCGGAAGACCAACGGCAGTGAAACCTGGACGTCGCCGTCGTCGGCATCGTCTCTAAAAGGCCGCGCGTCCTCCGCCGACGCAACCAACCGCATTCTCCACCACTCGGTTCGAAGATGACCTGGAAGAATGATCCGGAACCTCTCGAATGTGCTTCTGCTCCGTGTGCGTTGCCGTACGCGTCGGTGGCATCGCTGTCCTCGCACTGTACGTACATATTTCCCAACCGGCCGAAGAAACAGGTTCAGCACTGTCTGGAGGAGACACTGCCTTATTGCGGTGAAGCGTGTTGACGCGCGTCTTAGGGCGCATATACACTTTATTTATTTATTTACAAATACTGCAGGCCATACTCGGGCCCAAGCAGGAGTGGGGACATCAATAATAACAATACCAACTATAAAGCTTACAACAATCGATAACTTGAATAGTAAACCGCAATCAACAAGCAAAAATAAATATTTCATACGACTACACTTGAGAAGTGAAGCAATTTTTTCTTGAGAAGAGAAGTGGAAACAAAAACGCCAGAGCGGCCAGAAAGCCACGACCATGTGCGTCAAAGATGTTCACATTTGTTCGGTTCCATCCCACCTCTGCTGCCGTCGTTCTTACGACGAGTTTGACAAGTTTAACTTTGATTTTGCCTCCTTCCTGAGAAGTGAAGTTCATACCGAAGTCTAGTTATTCAAACAAAGTAATGAAAAGAAACAGCTTGCACCTTTTCAAACGTTGTTTCGGGTGATACGCCAGTAGAAACGACACGAGCGAATGCACTGGCAGTGGCGGCGGCGGATTCAACCGGCTTTACACAAAAGCGAGACACGTTGGGGCTTGCCAACTCACTGCTTCCGCACCGTCTAATTCCAAAGTTCTGGGTGACCGTAATTCAAACGAGGCTCTCAATGAGCACGTACTCATTGAGGCCGTCAAGCTTCACTGTGGTGCACGAGTAGTTCGCGATTTGAGCCAATGCGAGCCTCTACCAACGCCTTTTCCGCCATGTTGAATCTGTGGCCGTCTGATTAGATCACGTGGTTTGATATATAGAGCAGCCAAAGCCGTGAAGCGGACACCAGATATGCTTTCACGTGGTGGGAAAATTGGTCTCTGATCAACTGTCGCTCGCCGGCCAGGCAGTGTGGCTTTCCGGGGCAGCTTGGGTGGTGAAACAAGCCAGTTTCTAGAGAGTTTCGCCACTTTCGATTAGTTCGAAGCCAAGAGTGAAGGCGTCCAAAGAGTGTTTTTGAGCACGCTGGCGTCGAGTGGCCGCTTAGTTTGCGCGCGAAGAAGTAGTGCGTTCAAAGTTTTAACGCTTCAGCACCAATATGCATGGTGCGGGTGCCACTCAATGGTAAAATAGAATCGCATTGACCAAACATCAATTATAATAAACATATCTATAGTTACCATGACTCCTAACAATTTTTTCGAAGATTTGTTGGCAATCGTAGACGCGTGCTTCAGAACGCGGTAGTTTCGGCGTTTGTGCGGCTTCATTACTTTTAGGAGCTTCTGTTGATGTATGTTTTTCTCCAACAGTGAAGATGTCAAGGACGATGAGAGAGATAGTTTCCGTGAACGGCCAACTCACGCATTACTAAATTGGTGTTTTAAACAGTGAGAGTGAGGTGTCACCAATGACGTATTCAGCTGATGCAATTTGGGAGATTGGTATTGCAAGCTTCTATTGTTCGCACTTGTGCGGTGGCCGGCTTGTAGACCAGTGTTAAGGCTCATTCACACTCAAGGCGGCGCAGCCAAAGCGGCGAGGCGGCAACGCGGAAAGCGCGGAAAATCTCCTCTCTAGGCAGCGAAAGCGGGAATAAAACGTGGCGGCAAGGCGGATCGCTCACCGAACACTTTGTTTTGCCCACCGAAGCTCGCCGCTTTGTCGCAGCCAATCAGAATACCACGCGGAGGATGCACGGAGGTGTGCCTTTGGGAGAAGCACGACCACAGCGACATATGTGCAAAAGAACGAAATCCCCGCTTTTCTGCCTTGCAGCCAGCCGAAGGAGGCATGCGGTCTGGTAAGGTGCACGAACACACCACCTTGCTGCTTCGAAAAGCCCCTTCGGACGCTTTTCCGCACCACCTTTGGTGTGAATGAGCATTTAGAGTCGCGGGACACTTGAAAACTGACGTCAGCGAGGAGGAGAAGAATGGCTCGTTGATTACATGCGTGACGTGCACTGGCTTAAGTCCGTGTTGTCAGAACGGAAACTACCCACCACGATAAGGGGAACGTGCATCGGTCTGGTCTTTGCCAACTTTGACGTCGAATGTCTGCAAGAACCTCTCAGCGTGCACTTAACCAATCACAAGGCCATGGTAGTAAAGGCGAAACGCGTTCCAGCTCCAGTTCAGCGCCCGTGTCCACTTTGAGGAAACGAAAAGACCTACACCAGCCATTGCTTTGAACGAATCTTCCAGCTCTCACCACCGCACCCACCTTATTGCCGTTCAACCCGTGACTCCATCCGTGTACAACGCTGCTGCTTCGCATCCCATCAGGGTTCTCTTCAGGGAGATGGTCCAAGTTTTGGTATGAATGAATGCTATGAGCGAGTCCAGCGCGAAAGATAATGTTGCCACACGGCGTTGCGTTAACTGAGCAGTGACACCAAATTTCTAACTCCAGATGTGGCGTTTATTCGACTGCTTGGTATGCATGAGTTTATTCAGCGAAGTATTATTCGCCTCCATTAGGTAAAAGTTATTTTATTTTGATTGCAAAGAACGTCCAATGATCATCGGTGCATTCCGGGCCATAAGATATTGATAGTGTTTCGGTGTATTCAGCAAGCTGCTAGGCAAGGCCTCAGGCACTCAGTGACGATGAGCGAGCAGTGGTGACGTCGACAATTTTAGTGTTATCATCGTGGTGTCTGCACGTGGGGCGTATGGCAACGACGCCTGACTGCCTAGCCACGGCTTCAATCACTTTGTTTTGCATTGTTCACACAGTGCGTTTGTGCGAATCCTGCGTTTTCGTTGTGTCGCTTCGGGTGATTCGCCGTGAAGGCATAAGTGCGAATGTGATTATTCGAAGCAGCGGTCATCGCGAACAAGTATTATACACGCAGCGTTCAATGAGTTATTTATTTATTTATTTATTTATTATACCCTCAGGGCCAGAGGCATTACAGAGGCGAGTGGTACAGAACAAAGGCTTAACATGAGGTAGCATGGTTACAAAAAACGTTCTGTACATAAAAAGGAAAAGGAAGGACAAAACAAATTAGTATTATCGCAACAACGTGGTCACACAAACACAGAATAAACATAAGATATTTCTGCATATACAATATTGGCTAAGGCAGCACGGAACAGTCGGTTATCGGTGATAGCCGCAATTCAAGCGGGAAGGTGGTTCCATTCCCGGGAAGAACGGGGCAAGAATGACTGAGTGGCAGATTTTGTATGATAATAGTTAATGCCAACCTTGTGACAGTGGTCAATGCGATGGGAAATGTATAGTGGTTGGGGTAAGAGTTCGTTGCGCAGGAAGGAATGATAATTAATTTTATGTAGCATGGTTAACCGAAAAAGTTTCCTGCGTGATGATAAAGAGGGAAGGGAAAGGCTGCCTTTCATTGAAGATATGCTGGCAGTACGGTTATAGTTTGCGGTTATAGTACGGTTATTAGCCTGCGCCTCCAGCTGCCTTGTCAGTGCTCTGTTCGGCGTCTATTACAGAATCACTGTCCAAAAGAGAATTAAACCGAACTTGATGCGCCACCCTTAGTTCGCCGATATTTCGTATTCCTCAGCGTTTTCATCATCGCTTGTAATCGCTGATCACGGCGGCGACGAGTGTGGGGGTGGCGATGACACGCATCACGTGGCCGCCGAGCAGACGAATCTTCAAATAAAACTCACGTCACGATTTCGTGTGACCACATGATCAGATGGGGAGCGTGGACCTTGGGAGGCGACCGCTTGGAGGCGGAAGTAAATAAAAATGATAGAAAAGCAGCTGCAGACTTTTTGAACAATCCTAATTTTCTGAGTAATAGGACAAAAAAAGAACAAAGGTTTATAACTACAGTTCAAGGTATGAGACTAGAAGGAGATGAGGCAATGGAATATATCAAAACAATGATGACAGAAAAATTTAAACACCAAGAACTCACTGCATGCACCGCACCAGATGGGAATGGACCAATTAGCTAAGTGGCTCCACTGGGACAACGAGAGTGGGAAAGGGCAGAAAAAATGGTTCGTAACCGCACATCAACAGGCCCTGACGGCATATCAACTAAGATAATTAAAACAACTTGGACCAAACTCTAAGCAAACATTAAGAGAGGCAGCGAGCAAATCAATAATGAATGGTGAGGCCCCCAATGGGTGAAAAGTAAGCAGGATGAGCATGATCTATAAACAAAAGGGGGACAAAGCCGATATAAACAACTACCACACTGTAACAGTGACATCAGTAGTTTACAGGCTGGTGATGCAAATAGTGAAGGAAAGACTACAGACATGGGTGGAGAATGAGGGGGTGCGGGGAGAACT
Source organism: Rhipicephalus annulatus (assembly GCA_013436015.1). Lineage (NCBI taxonomy): Eukaryota > Metazoa > Arthropoda > Arachnida > Ixodida > Ixodidae > Rhipicephalus > Rhipicephalus annulatus. Next base: position 24,486 of record WOVY01013196.1, on the reverse strand, counting down.
ACAAAATGTGTTCCGTAAACTAAGGAGGTTGGAGGACAATCTGTTTGCATTGATGCAGCGCAATGAGATAGCGGAAAAAGAACTGAGGCCCCTGTGGCTGGCATTTTAGATATCAAGGGAGCTTACGATAGTGTGATTCTAGATGACGTGTGGGGAATACTAGGCACACTAGATGTGGGAGATAGAATAACTATTCTTCTAAAGGATATCTATAAAGTATCAAGGTGTTTATCATAAGGAAACAACAGTTATATTAGCCTATAGAAATACAATATGGGCTTCGAAGGGATGTCCGTTGTCACTTTTGTTATTTATGCTGTATCTAAAGAAACTAGAAGCCAAATTAGAAGGGAGTATACTTGGTCTCAGCCTGTTTTATGCAAAACAAGGAAAACGCATTGAACAATGATGATTTTGATATGTGAGGTTTAACGTCCCAAAACCACGATCTGATTATGAGAGATGCCGTAGTGGACGAAGTTGCCGACGAAGTTGGAGTGCAGCTAACCCTACCATCGATATTCTATTTTCCTTGTTTTGTTTTATTTTCTGTCGTTTTTGTGAAGACACCTGCGGCATCAAGAAGAATTTGCCTTTACCAGGCCCATTCCGAGAAGACGCGACCGGAAGCAGGGTCGCATTCCGGGACTTCGACCATGGGCCAGCCATGCAAGCGACCAGGACAGACGCCTGATCCTTCCCACACGCCGTCGAAACGACAAGACCAACGAGCGGGCGAAGTTAACTGTGGCGACACCAATGAACCTACAACAGATGACGAAGCATACACAAGAGTGAGACTCGACGAGAAGGTAGACGATTGGTCTGACATGGAGGACGACAACTTCAAGACGGTAAGTCACCGCAAAAGCAGAACTGTGGATATTCCGGTGATCATATCACCTGTACAGAGCGCTAAAAAAAACTTAAGACACGTGAACCCTATTGCTTTACAACCTGCGGTGACATAAGTCCTTGACGCTGAGCCAGTTCGGAGTTATTTTACTGCTCAAGGTTCGCTATTGCTTGATGTGGTCACTGAAGATCAAGTAAACGCGCTTTTCAGGTTTGGCAAGCTGTGTGGTGTAGAAGTTAGTGCTCGTATTCCTAATGCCTACCTGCGAAACACCTGCTTGATGAGAGGTCTTCCGAAGTGGTACACAGAGGCGGATGTTTCGGATAGACGAAACCCCAAGGCGTGATTCATGTCAGGATGATTGTTAGAAAAGAAGTTTCTTCTACGAATGAGTGGAAAACTAGACCCACGTACGTGGTGGTACTTGCGTTTACTCCAAACACAGAGCGACCTCTGACGATTAACCTTGACTTCACTCGGCATGAAACCTCTAAATACACGCAGCCACCACCGAGGTGCTATAAATGCCAACGTTTTGGTCACGTTGCGAAATTTTGCAAAGGAGAGCTGCGATTCAAACACTGTGAAGGTCCGCATGACTTCAAAACGTGCAAGGCGGACTTGAAATGCGCAAACTGCAATAGTGCGCAAACTGCAATGGGTACCCACTATCCCGCCAGTTATAGTGGGTACCCATTCTGAGTGACGGCGCTGCATAGACGAAAAGGCCTTCTTACGGGGCGTAAATCGACTAAACCAACTACTGCCCGGTCAGTTGGTCATGCCCTGAGGATTTTCCTCCATTGGTGAAAGAACAAATATCAACTAGTCGAAAAATTGTACGTGAGGTGCAATCAGAAGAGTGCTTCCTGAAAACACCAGGCAATGCGAGTCAAGCAAAACAAGGAACCATGCCAACTGAGTCTACGCAGAACATTTATACGCAAGCTACCTATGCCAGAGTACTGATACAAGAAATTGAGCAGAAGACAAAGGGACCTCAGGAAAATATCCATGACACTGCGGAGATTGTTCGTGTTTTGTTTGCCGCTCTACGTTCTCACCTAGCGACAATGCCACCAGGTACTGCAAAGACCATGTTGCAAGCCGTGTTGACTCTAGAATCAGTGGCGCTTGGTTGTTTCGGGCACAACCAGCAGAAGGATGCCGAAGGCCAAGCCTCAGTGCACGTTAAATCGCCGAAAAGTGCCTTTCATAATGCAGTGGAATTGCACCGGTACTGTTTCACGCATGAATGAACTACACCTGTTTTTGAGAGAATATCAAATTTCGATCTTGGCTCTGTCAGAGGCTGGATTACCGAGACAAAGATCAATCACTGGATACGTCACTCACAAGAACCCAACCATAACAACTTTCCCAAATGGAAGCGCCGCTGTGTATATACGAAGAGAGATATCACACGTAGCAGTCAATGTGGCGGACTTGTGCACAGATTTTATAGAAGTTTGTGCGATCAGGGCACATATAGAAAACCGCAAAGTCAGCATTGCATCGGTGTATTTGTCTCCTCACAAGAAAATTTCCATTGAAAAGTTTTTAGAAGACCTGCGTCATCGTTGCCTAGCTCCACACATCATTTGTGGTGACTTGAATGGGCATCACACGTCATAGGAAGACAAGAGTTTGGATGCACGTGGACATTGTCTGGGAAGGAAATTGATAAGCTAGACTTATGCATTGAGAATGATGGCAATGTAACATTCTTTAGGCCTCCCGCTTGTACAAGTATTATCGACTTGATGTTGCATTCAAGTGACGTTCATCTCACGTGTTGCACAGCTTCGGACAGAATGGGCAGCAATCATTTCCCTATATTTATCAATGTTGCTGGCTACCATGTGACGGTAGCTAAATTCTGCAAAGTAACTGATTGGGACCGCTACCGAGAGCATCTGGATCACCGATCAGGGGATATATTTCTGGATATGCTGGTGAGTAAAGCGGCTGCAACCACTATACTTAAGCTAGCTGCACATTTTCGAGCCCCGGACTTAAAGCTCCGTAATTTGAGTGCGGCCAGAAGAAGAGCAGAGAAAAGGCTTATGCAAAGAGGTGGTGAAGCTGCTAGCAAAACTCAGTTCAATAGACTCAATGCAGCAGTTCGGCGATACAGCCGTATTGCTGCATTTTTTCAAACAACAAACTTCGAAGGAGACAATGGGCAACGTTTTTTGAGAGTTTAAGTGCATTGACTCCAATGCCAAGAATATGGCGAGTAGTAAATAGGGTCGGAAGCACGCCCAAGCCTTTGAGACCGTTTATTGCCCTCGTGTTATTTAAGGATACATCAATGTCGTCTCTAGCCGAAAAGTTCTCTGACGTGTATGTAATTTGAAGAGAAAGTGAACCAGCTTACCCAGTTCCGTGTCTGCGTGGCCTACTCGATAAGGCGTCTCACTTCGAATCATAAGCTTACCCAGTTCCGCCTCACTCTACATCTTGCATCGACGCACCTTTCACGCTGCGGGAACTTACGTCAGCCATAAGTTGTCTCCGTCGACGCTGTGCTCCTGGACCTGACGAAATTACAAACCAAATGATCTCAAATCTGCCTGCAAGAGTGAAGAGAAGGCTTCTGATGCATTTCAACTATGTTTGGGAGTAAGGAAACATTCTTCAAACCTGGAAAATGACCTGGGTCGTGCCAGTGGTGAAACCAAGTAAAGACAGAACAAAACTGGCATAATACAGACCAGTATCCCTAACTTCGTGCGTTGCGAAGCTGATGGAGAAGCTGGCCTGTGTTCGGCTAACATGTCGGATGGAGAATCACAAGGCCCTTCCAGCATGTATGACTGGTTTCGGCAACGGTTGACTGCACAGGACAACATCTTCGACTTGGTGAGTCACATAGAACACCAAAGAGCATACGACTTTTAAACTCTGGCAATATTCCTGGAGGTTTCAAAAGCATACGACTACGTGTTCCAAGGTGCGATAATTTGTGGTCTTGCATCTATGGGAATAGAAGGGCACCTTTAACGCTTTGCTCAGGTGTTTTTTAGTGATCGCTCGATGAGGTGAAGTTAGAGACAGTGCTCAGTAGCTCAAGAAACATCACCAGGGGAGTGCCACAGGGCACTGTCCTGTCTCTTATGTTGTTCAATGTGGCCATGGCTGGTTTACCTAATGCTCTCAAGACTGTGAACAAGACAGTACAAATATCGATTTATGGCGATGACATATGCATCTGGCTGTCTGGATATCAGCATAAGCGATTGGAGATGGTTTGCCAAAGAGTTCTACACTCCGCACAAGGCTATCTTGAATCTATTGGACTAAACTATATCAGCTGAAATGCCTCAATTTATGATATTTCAAGGTATATGAAGACGAGAAACAAGGATGAAATCATTACTTCTAAATGCATCAATTAGCAAAAAAGCATCAAAAGCAAGGTAAGTACATGAGATTTTTTGGAGTCACACTAGACAGCAGGATGAATTGGCGACGAGCAGTGGACAAGACAATGTTAGCGCTGACACCCAGTGTAAACATTTTACGAAAAATGGCAGGAACAAGCTGGGGGAGTCATCCAACATCAACGATAAAGTTACATGAGGCAGTAATTGTCATTAGTGTGCTTTTCCAATTGCCTCTGATCTCTTCAAGTGAGTCACAGTGCGAATGGCTGGAAAAACTTCATCGTAAAGGCCTCAGAGTTGCTTTGGGAGTGCCAAAGTTTGCAGCGAGCATAAAGGTGATTCATGAAGCTCGTCTTCCACCGTTACGTCTTCTCGCCTCTCAACGACTGCTGACACAGCGCTACCGACTTGGCGAATCGAGCCCAGGTCGAGCTCTACTCAGTCGACTTCGGCGACCGACGCACGGAATCGCGAGCTTTCGTTGCCCTCAACACCCTTCGCCATCTTACCACTGATTTCCCCAAAGACAACTTCGACAAAACCCACCTTGGTCACATGAAGATGTCGACTGTCAGGTGACGATTCTACGGATGCACTGCAAGCGTTCCACACCCACAGCCGAAGTACGTTCTTTGGTACTTGAATATATTGAAGAAAAGTACGCTGATTATTTGAAAGTTTTCACCGGTGGATCAGTCGACGTAGTGCACGGAGCAAGCGCTGCAGCGTTTGTGAGCGCGACTCGAGTGCCTTGTTTCATCGACAGCATGTGAAAGCATGGCAGCAGCCCTGAAAAAAACTGAAGTTTTGTAGGCAGCAACAAGTTGTGCTGTTTTCGGACAGTAAGCTCGCTTTGCAGTGGCTAAAACATGGATTACTTTTAGATCGATGCACTCAAAGATCACTGCAAATCCTTAAAGACCTGCATGGCATTGGTACAAACATTAGGTTTCAATGGATTCCATCACATGTGGGTATAGCGGGTAATGAGGCGGCTGACAGACTTCCTCAGAGTGCACTGGAGCTTAAACCAACGAAGAAGGCTCCCAAAGACAATCAGCGTATCTTACCAGAAGCTGTCAATAAGCATTTTCACTCATTATGGCTGACGCTTCACCAGCCATGTGTGACACAAGGACTATCAAGGGAAGAGGCCTGCTTGCTTCATCGCATTCGAACGGGATCAGCGCGTACACCAGCATGGCTTCACAAGATCAGACTCTCCACGACACCCTTGTGCCCGAAGTGCAAGGAAAACGGTGATATAGAACACTATTTGCCTAAATGTCATGCGCTTAAGAAGGAACGGTGAGGTTTATTTTAAGAACTGCAACAGTTAGGCTCACCATATTGCTACATGCATGTGTATTGACATTATAGGGGGCGACGCGCGTGTGCGCCTGACGAGGAAGACGAAGGGTTGTCTCGGCTCGATCGCTGGTGAACCGGGCACGCCATTACCGCTGGTTTGGAATATATTTCATCCCCAGCCTCGTCGTTACGGCGTCTCTTCTTTTCCGTAACATATTTGGTGGAGGTGGAACGTTCCCCGTCTTCACCACGAAGCTTCGCAGTGGCCGCACCATTTAGTCTCCGGCCATGGCTACCAATGACAACAGCCAGCCAGCGTCTCCATCTGTAGCTCCAGCCACCACATACCTGACGATGCCCACACCCCGTGATCCAGGTACATTCTCCGCACAACCTGTGCTCGACGTCGACTACTGGCTCCGTATGTACGAGCGTGTTAGCCACACACACCGATGGGACCCTACCATGATGCTCGCCAACGTAATATTTTACTTGGACGGCACCCCACGGGTCTGGTTCGAAGCCCATGAGACCGAGCTCACCAGCTGGGATACCTTCAAAGAGCGACTACGTGACATCTTTGGGGACCCGTCCGGTCGCCAAATGGAAGCGCGAAAAGAACTCGCCACTCGTGTGCAGTCGTCAACAGAGTCGTATGTCTCGTACATACAGGATGTGCTCGCGTTGTGCCGAAAAGTCGACGAGCAAATGACAGAGAGTGACAAGGTGGGCCACATACTTAAGGGCATAGCGGACGACACCTTCAATTTGCTCGTCTACAATAATGTCACGACCGTAGATATGACCATCAAGGAATGCCGTCGCTTCGAAATGGCCAAAAGCCGCCGTGTTCTGCCTCAATTTACGCGGCTACCAAACACGGCTGTTACATCTACTTGCACCGATCTCGGTGCCGCACCACCCATGCAGGACAGCGTGACACGAATAGTTCGACGGGAGCTTGAGGCGTCAAGTCCGGCACCATTTCCTTCACATCCGCTCGATCATGGCGCCGCAGAAACGCCTCCGCCGGTCTCCGTTATTCAAGCTGTCGTGAGGCAGGAAATTGCAAAGCTTGGTTTTCCTGTGGCCTGCTCTGTCTCCCGACCCGTCTCCAGACCAATGACAACAAATGCACCACGCCATGACTTACACTTTATTCCGCGATCCCGCAATCCGGCGGAATGGAGAACTGCAGACGACAAGCCGATCTGGTTCCGCTGCCACCGAGTTGGCCACATCTCCCGCTACTGCCGCAGCACTTGGACGCCCTCAAACTGGAGCCAATTTTCCTCTAATCGACCATACGAGGACTCCTGTCGGTATTCGCCCAGTCGTGTGTACCCTTCTTCCGACATCCCCAACAGCCGCTCCACTGCTCGTTCACCGCCACCTCAACGTCGTCGTTCCCCATCGCCCCAACCACGCCGCTATCCGTCGCCTGTCAACTGTGGATCCTCTCGGACGGAAAACTAGATCATGCAGCTCCGGGAGGTAGTGCTGCATCGCTTGCGAATGATCCAAATCCTCCATTGACGCTCCCCACTGATACGAACTTGATTAAGGTGTATGTGGACGGTATTTCTTTGACGGCGTTAGTCGATACCGAAGCTCAAGTGTCTATAATGAGTGCTCATCTGTGTCGCCTGCTCAAAAACGTCCTCACGCCTGCAGCAACTAAAGCCCTCCGTGTCGCTGATGGTGGAACTGTGGCCATCACTGGAATGTGTACCGCTCGTGTTAGTATTGCCGGCCGCCATGTTCCCGTTTTATTTACGGTGCTTGAAAATTGCCCCCACGACCTAATCTTCAGCATGGACTTCCTATCGACGCATTCTGCCCTCATCGATTGTGCCGCCGGTACACTCTGCCTAGAACTTCCTCTTCTCCCGGATTCTCACCCTGAACTCCCAAACAGCTTGTGCACCACTGACTTCTTCCGGATACCGCCTAAAGCTTTCACATTCATCGAATTGGCAACACCCTCTCCCGTGCTCGACGGTGATTATATCGTGACGCCGATTACTGATGTTCTGCTGGCGCGTGACATTACTGTCCCCACACTCTGTCGTAAGCATGGTCTCTAACCGAACATATTTACCTGTTATCAATTTCGGTTTCATAAAACAAGTGCTACCCCAAGGAATTTCGGTCGCCACACTAAGGCCCTTAATTGACGACCACGTCACCTGTTTTACGGCAGACGTATGTCCCGAGCACCCACATCACTCGCAGGATGTCACGTGCCTCGATTCGACCTTACGCTCCATGATCGCCCCGGACCTCAAACCTGAGAAGGCAACCGCGCTATGCCACCTTCTGGCTTCATACCGCGACATATTCGACGTCGACCACCGTCCACTCGGCCAGACTTCACTCGTCAAGCACCGCATTAACACAGGTGATCCCCATCCCATTCATCGGCGACCATACCGGGTGTCTGCCACCGAGCGTAAAATAATTCACCAAGAAGTCACCAAGATGTTAGCCAAAGGAATTATTGAACCCTCTTCGAGCCCTTGGGCGTCCCCCGTTGTGCTCGTTAAAAAGAAAGATGACACGTGGCGCTTCTGCGTGGATTACCGTCATCTGAATAGAATCACGAAAAAGGACGTTTACCCTTTACCCCGCATCGATGACGCTCTCGATTGTCTCCACGGCGCCCGATACTTTTCCACAATAGACCTACGTTCCGGCTACTGGCAGATTGCTGTCGACGAAAAAGACCAAGAGAAGACCGCATTTGTAACTCCAGACGGCCTATATCAGTTCAAGGTTATGCCATTTGGGCTATGCAACGCCCCAGCCACGTTCGAGCGCATGATGGACTCTCTGCTACAAGGGTTCAAGTGGTCAACATGTCTTTGTTATCTTGACGATGTCGTTGTATATTCCCCAACATTTGAGACCCACCTTCAGCGTTTGTCAGCTATTCTCGACATATTCCGCACTGCAGGCCTCCAATTGAACTCGTCGAAGTGCCGCTTCGGACGCCGGCAAATTACAGTGTTGGGCCACCTTGTCGACGCCTCTGGTGTGCAGCCGGACCCCGAGAAAATTCGTGCAGTTACCAGTTTTCCTGTACCCCAGTCAGCCAAAGACGTCCGGAGTTTTGTAGGACTTTGCTCCTATTTTAGAAGGTTTGTGAAAGATTTCGCAACCATCGCTCGACCCCTCACGGAGCTTCTAAAGAAAGACGTCACATTTACGTGGGGTACCGACCAAGCTGCTGCTTTCTCTCACCTAATCACGCTACTGACGACTCCACCCATATTGGCTCACTTTGACCCATTCGCTCCGACGGAAGTTCGAACCGATGCTAGTGGTCACGGAATCGGAGCCGTGTTAGCCCAGCGCCAACGGGGACACGACCGAGTTGTCGCCTACGCTAGCCGCCTCCTCACAGCTGCTGAGCGCAACTATTCTATTACGGAGCGTGAATGTCTTGCTCTTGTTTGGGCAGTCTCAAAGTTTCACCCATATTTATATGGCACTAATTTCTCCGTGATAACTGACCATCATGCGCTATGTTGGCTTACGTCACTGAAGGATCCTACTGGCCGGCTCGGGCGCTGGGCTCTGCGACTCCAAGAGTATACCTTTACGGTGACGTACAAGTCCGGACGCCTACATCAGGACGCAGACTGCCTGTCACGCTACCCGGTCGCTGAGTCGAGCACTATGCATGACACCGACACCGAGCCTTGCGTCTTTTCCCTTTCACAAATGACATGCATTGGTGACGAGCAGCGCTATGATGCGTCCTTGCGTGCTATCATTGAGCGCCTCGAATCACCATCTTCCAGTCAGTCCTATCGCTCGTTCGTGCTCCACGATGGGGTATTATACCGCCAAAGTTTTGAGCCGGATGGACCGGCTGTGCTGCTTGTCATTCCGAAACACCTTCGCTCGGAAGTTCTACATGAACTTCATGACCTTCCGACTGCTGGTCACCTTGGTGTGTCACGCACTTACGACCGAATACGCCGACGCTTCTACTGGCCAGGGCTTGCACGCTCAGTCAGAAGGTACGTTGCGGCTTGTGAGAAATGTCAGCGCCGTAAAACGCCATCGACACTTCCCGCCGGACGCCTTCAACCACTTGATATTCCGTCAGAACCTTTCCTCCGCGTTGGCTTGGACCTACTTGGCCCTTTTCCCTTGTCTTCCTCGGGTAACAAGTGGATAGCCGTGGCCACCGACTACGCCACGCGTTATGCCATCACACGAGCTCTCCCAACAAGCTGCGCCACAGATGTCGCCGACTTCCTCCTCAAGGACGTTATTTTGCAACACGGAGCCCCACGGCAGCTGCTTACAGACCGTGGCCGTACCTTTTTGTCGAAGGTCATAGCCGACATCTTGCAGTCCTGTAAAACGAGACACAAGCTGACTACGTCATACCACCCGCAAACCAATAGACTAACGGAGCGCCTAAATCGAACTCTTACAGACATGCTCGCTAAGTATGTTTCTACCAACCACACCGACTGGGATCTCGCGTTGCCGTACGTCACATTTGCCTACAATTCTTCGCGCCACGACACTGCCGGCTACTCTCCATTTTTTCTGCTGTTTGGCCGAGAACCAACATTGCCTCTAGACACCGTCATACCGTCCCCTGGAGTACCGACCAGTGAATATGCCATGGACGCTATCACTCGGGCCGCTCACGCACGCGAAATCACCCGTACTCGCCTTCTGACCTCTCAAGAGAAGCAACGGCGCTTGTATGACCAACGACACCGCGACGTACACTTTCCACCTGGTTCTTTGGTACTGCTCTGGTCTCCGACCCGTCAAGTTGGCTTGTCAGAGAAGCTGCTTACTCGCTACACAGGCCCATACCGAGTCCTTCGTGTGGTTACGCCTGTAACATATGAAATTGGTCCTGCCACCCCGTTGCCTTCATGTGCCCAACAGGCTACCGATATTGTACATGTTGCACGCTTGAAGCCCTACAACTCTCCTAGTGACGTTGACATCTAAATGCGCCGAGACGGCGCTTGCGCCGCGGGGGTTATGCTACATGCATGTGTATTGACATTATAGGGGGCGACGCGCGTGTGTGCCTGACGAGAAAGACGAAGGGTTGTCTCGGCTCGATCGCTGGGGAACCGGGCACGCCATTACCGCTGGTTTGGAATATATTTCATCCCCAGCCTCGTCGTTACGGCGTCTCTTCTTTTCCGTAACAATATGACAGCGTGACTGATATTGTGTTTACGCATGGTTCCTCGATTTTCAGGAAACAGGTATCGCGACTTCTCGAGAAATTTTTGATTGTTACAGACCTCGCATGAGACTGGTGATAAGTGACAATTATGTTTGGGATATAGTTCAGCGAGATAGAGTCCCGGCACAATACTTCACACGAAATAGCACAAAGGCCACCGTCTTATGCAGGCTTACGTCGCGCTATGCATAATTTTTATTCAAAAGCCTGCTCGTGAATACTTAAAAATCAAACAAAGGACATTAGCTACAATTATCAAAGAGAAAACCGGGTGGGGAAATTGCCTGCAAAATATGCAAGGCTAGATCCGCCGGCTACCTGCAACATCCTTAAACCTTAACCGTAGTGGAGGGCTCCGGAGATTCCGACCCCCTGGGGTTCTTTAATGTGCACCCAAATCTGAGCGTACGGGCCTACATTTCCACCTCCATCGGAAATGCAGCCGCTGCACCTGGGATTCGAACCCACGACCTGCGGGTCAGCAGCCGAGTACCTTAATCACTAGACCACCACGGCGGGGCAACGCATTTAACAATCATTACCTGCATTGATGTATGCAGATGATATAGTATTGTAACCAACAAACATCTGCAGGAATGGATAGACGACTGTAGTAATGAGAAAGGTTGGTTAAATTTGAACTTTACCTGAGAAAATTTGGCAATCGTGACATTGAATGATAACAAATGCAGTGAGCATAAGATACAGGAAGTCATGCTAGAAATGGTGGACGAATACGAATATTTGGGCGTAAAAAATAACGGATCGCAAAAAATTTATATGAGAAACGAGAAAAAAGGAAGGTTGGGAGTATAACCAGATGCTAGTATTCGATATGCTACCCTACACTGGGGTTGGGGAATAGGGGGTTGATAGAAAGAGAGGGGTAGTTAAAAATAAATATGAGAAAAACATGGACACACTACGCACACACACAATCGGTCTACTCAGAGACGTTCCGACAGGCCAGTAGTTCGCAAGAAGACCAGTAGTGCTTGCACGGTCTTCTTCTGTGACGATGTATCATGAAGCTGGCGCTGTATACTTTCTTCTGACAGCGGCTGGTCATCTCACTGGTTAAGTGTATTAGAAAGAGATTATCTTTCTAGGTTATATTCCGGGCAGTCACATAGGCCGTGTCGAATTGTCTCTTTGTGCCCGCAGTGTGCACAGGCGGCGTTGTCGGCCATCCCTAATCGAAACGCGTACGCATGGGTAAACGTGACTCCCAACCATAGTCGGCACAGAGCAGTAGCGTCACCTCGTCGAAGTTTTCTTGGAAGCTGCAAGCTTAACGTAGGATCAGGGGATCGTAATCTTGCATGCGTAAAAAGAGGCTCACTCCAATGTGACATGGAGTGTTGGCGAGCAAGCATGCGGAGGCCTCCTAGCAGCGTCCGCCCTAAGGAGAGGTATTGACTGATCGTTGTCTTCTGTATGGGCTGAATGGGCAGCTTGATCAGCCCGTTCATTACAGACAATTCCACAGTGGCTTTGCAACCACTCAATTGTAGCATGGAACCCTTTCTCTGTTACATGGTGTAGCATTTCTGCTGTCTCAAATGCCAACTGCTCATGCGGACCTTGACGTAGATTTGACAGGAGTGACTGCAGTGCCGCCTTGTAGTCGCAGAAGATCGTCCGCCGTTGCGTTGGTCGTTGAGGAAACGCATCGCAGCGTGCAAGCTCTGCTGATGTTGATGTAGTTGCATGAGCTCTCCTGAACTGGATGAATGTGGCGTGTGTTGGAAAAACTACCGCCGCTATTCAGCTGTTTGGCAAGACGGAGCCGTTGGTGCAGACGTGGGTGCAGTCTTGGTGCTTTTCGTACATAAGAAGTGAGGCGAGGTGCTTGAGGGCTGGTATTCGCAAATCTCGTTTTTCCTGGATCCCTGGTATTGTCAGATTGATGACTGGCTGTTTGAGGCACCATTAAAGAACTGAAGGTCGGGCCGCGGGCGTAAAAACCAGTTAGTAGAGAGTCACCATGTGCAGTTACTGTTCGAAAAAAAGGAAGTATAAGGCCTATCCGCTGGTAGAGAGGCTAGGTGGTGACCTTGTGTGTTTCTCAGAGCTTCGATTTCAATATGGGTCTGCAGGAGGTGGTCTTTGGCTAAAGCTTTAGTCGCCACTGTTGAGGCTCCCTGAGACAGACTCAGACAGATTCGAAGTGCCTGTGCCTGAACGCTTTGTATCATGCATAGACATGGTTTGCTGGCGTTTGATAATGCGGGCAGACTGTATTGGAGAAAACCAAAGAAAAGCACCATTTACAGTTGTAACATAGCATTGGGCTGCATTCCCCAAGATTTCTTAGCGAGAAACTCGAAAAAATGGCATATGCCCATCAATCGCTGTTTCAAATACGACACATGAAAGCTCCATAATATGTCTCTGTCGATTATGACACGCAAGAATTTGTGAGATTGATTAAATGGTATATTTTGACTACAATTTCACATTCTGTAATTCGTCATGGGTTTGCGCGTAAATGCCAGAAGAGCGCACTTTCTGGAAAAATTTCCAGGCCTCGATTGCGGAGGTACAAAGCAGTTGCAGTAGCAGCTCTCTGGATTCTCGCTCGTAACTGCAGGTGAGTTACCGCAGATGTCCAAATACATGTTTCATCTGCTTATGCCGATATACAAATATTGTTTTGTAGGTGCGTATGAAGAGCGATAAGATTAAATAGCACGGGGCTCAGTACGCCACGCTGAGGGACACCACGACTACTAAAATGTGCAGAGGTGTTCTCGGACTCTGTCCTCACAAAAAAGGATCGTATTTGGAAATAGCTGCGTATCCACTTGAACATTCGGCCACCCCCCTCCAATCTCTTCTCGTCTGGAAAGAACGGTTTCATGAGTGACGTTATCATAGGCTCCTTTGACGTCAAGGAACAGAGAGGCGCTAAGACGCTTATGGCCTTTCTCATGTTCAACGTACGTGATTAGGTCGACGACGCTATCGATCGATGAATGACCACGCCGAAAGCCAGCCATAAAATTTGGGTAACTCTCATGATACTCAAAGTACAACTCCAGGTGGCGGAGGATCATTCTCTCCATGGCTTTACCCATGCAACTAGCCAGTACGATCGGGTGATAAGGGGAAAGATCCAATAACGACTTGTCAGGTATAAGCAGTGGTCCTCAACAACTAGTTTTCTAACTTAAAAGGACAGTGTCCTCTAGCCAACAATCATTATATAGTGGAAGCAGAGCTATTCTCGCGCGCTCACCTAGATGACACAGGGTTCTGTAGGAGATTCTGTCAGGTCCTATTGCGGAGGTACGTTTGCACGAAGCGAGTGCTGCCTTAAGCTCCTAATTGGTAAACGGGAGGTCCATACAGCAATCACGAGGTGGCGTACAACTGCTCGAAAGTTGTGAGCTTTTAAGTGCTGTAGTTTGCCCTGATAATCCATCGCAAAACTCTTCAGCAACGTCAACATCTGGTCGATTTTGGTAAAAGGCTAATGCCTTGAATGGTGACCTCTGAATGGGGGATCACCATAAACATTGTACTGTCCTCCATAACCGCGATAAAAACTTACTAGGGTCGAGTGACTCGCAGAAAGTAATCCAGCGTTAGAATTCTAGCTTGTCCAACCGATGTTGGATATTCTTCTGTATATGTCTAGCAGCCCGTAAATCTTCTAGGTCCATCGTGGTCCGGTACCTTTTTTCAGCTCGTCGTCGTAGAGCTCGAAGCCACTCCAGCTCTATGTCTATGGTCATGACTTTTACAGAAAATGGGATCGTACACACAGTCTCTTGTTCAGTGCTGTTGATGGCCTCTTGTAAATCGCATATGTGTTCTTGGCATTGGTCTTCCTTACGAGACTGCAATTTTTCCAGTCCACTTTTTTATCCGTGTCGCGAACTTTAGGAGGCGATAATCCACTGATCTTCACGTATGTTGGAATATGATCACTTCCACGCGTTTTATATTCGTAAAGCATTCAGTATGCTTCACTGTAGGCGTCGTGAAACAAAAGCCAATTCGAGACAGTATGAGGAGCCCCGAAAAAATGTAGGACTGCCACCGTTGAGTAACCAACGTTCGTTGTCGGAGGCAAAAGACCAAGTTTCTGCCCTTCATGTTGGCCTTCTCACTTCCACACAATGTGTGATGAGCGTTAAAATCCTCGATGATAACACACGGGTGGGGCGTTGATGCTATGTCTCGTAGTACTTTTTTTGATTGAAGCGACTTGATGATGATAGGTATGCGCTAACCACATTGATGTTGAGCCTCCTCTTTTTCACTCTTAAATATACGTATTGATTTCTGTCATGAGGTGGTACAGGTTGAAGGTTGTAAGTGAGGTTTCGGCGAATGAACACCAGAACCTTGCTGCTTTCAGTAACTGCAGATGACATAAAATGTTCGTATCCCGAGAGACTTATTGCACTCGATCATTTCGACTCATAGATGACGATTCCGGCAAACATATTGACGTACACAAATCGACGAAAATCAGCAATGCGGATCTTAGTTTCCTTGCATTCCACTGCAGTATTGCTGCTTTATGAACCTCATCCCCGAAAGCTAGTGGGGGGTTAGTCATGTTCTACTCTAGGAATGTTTGCAGTGGACTTAGCGCGTCCAGTACTTGAAGGGCACTTTTGTCTGACGGTGTATTCATGTTGCTTAACAACACTCGAATGGTGTCCACTAATGATCACAGCATCACCATCACGCGATGGTCTGGCTTCCAGACCGTTGCAGCATCTTGTGCTTGTTCTTGAGGCGGCTTCTGTTGAGGCTGAAGAGGTCATGTAGGCGGCTTCTGTTGAGGCTCAACAGATCATGTAGGCTGAAGGGGGGGCATTCTTTTGGGGAGAAAGACCTCCCAGTTTCTTCTCTTTCGGCGCAGACGTTTGCCGTGCTAGGAGCCGCGCCTCTCAATTTCTCTTGAGTTTCTGACTTTCTCGTTAGATTTAGCACGGTCCTTCGTGAGTACCTTCGACGATGACGGTGCCTTCACCTGACTTTTTGCGCAGCTGCTCTGTAAGTCGAGTTGTCTCGCACCATTCGCCTTAGAATAGAAATCCCCTTCTTAATCTGAGGACAGTCTTTGGAGGAAGCATTGTGAGCACCGTGGCAGATGGGACATTTCAACGTAGTTGCACTACAGTTGCCTTTTGAGTGATCTTTAGCGCATCGGGGCACACTGTGGAATTTCTGCAAACGCCCTTCACGTGACCAATCTTCCGGCACTTAAAACACTGCATAGCTTTCGAAATAAATGGGCGAATCTGGTGACCAAAATGACCAACCTTCACGTAAGAGGGAAGACAGATACCTAATGAATATAAGGGTAAGAGGAATGCAGCTTTAATGAAAAATAGGGCACTGTGGAACTACAATAGTATGGTGTTGTGAGAATGATTCGAAAAGGTGTCGTGGTCTCGGGTTTGACGTTTGGCAATGTGGTCTTTTGCATGAAATCAGAGATTGAAGAAAGATTGGAAATTACACACCGTAGCATAGGTAGACTTGCTTTGGGAGCACACTGGTATACCCATAGTCAGGGGGTACAGGGTGACATGGGATGGACATCGTTTGAGTGCAGGGAAGCTAGCAGCAAGACAGAATTTCAGGAGCGATTGAGAAAATTGAGAAAGGAGCGTTGGGCAAAGAAAGTTTTCAGCTAATTTTACATGAAGAATGTTGACAATAAATGGAGGAAGCGAACTCGAAAGTTGTCAAGCAAGTATTTAGACAACAGTAAAATACCAAGCCAAAAGAAATAATTGGCTAAGAAGGTGAAGGAAACAGAGAAGGACATGTGGAAGACTGGAATGCTTGCAAAATTATCACTGGAGGCCTATCAAACTTTCAAGCAGGAAGTTGCAATGAAAAGATGTGCGATAATTCCACGAGCATTTAGCTGCTGTTCGAGGCCAGAACGGGAGTATTGTGGACCAAGATAAACCGAGCCGAATACAAAGGAACAGAAACAGTATGTAGCGCATGTGAAGAGGAGGAGGAAACGGCTGAACATTTGATAATGTTCTGTAAAGGCTACCACCTTGTGGTCGAAGACAGTGGAGCGAGATTTTTCGAAGCGATAGGGTTTAGAGACAGTGAAGGCAAAATAGACTTCAAACGAATGGAAATAACCAGCAGCAAACTAAGTGATTGGTGGCTACAATCAAGGTGCGAGTGAAAATCAATCCTTAAACACCTAGTTATAGCACTTAACTTTATAGCTACGTGGCATGAGCCACCACCCAATATAAAGGGCACAGCCGGAAACATTCATCCATCCATCCATCTATTTGTGGTTTTCGCACCCATCTTGATTTGGGATCAATACTGTTAACATATAATAATCAACGTTAAATATTTATTTTGCCACTCTGTTGCAATATTACTACCAAATGATTTCTAGGGGAGCAATAAATACGCTTGCACGCGAGAAAACGTGACCTTCTTCAGGTTTATGTCACTGCTACTTCTAAGGAATCAACAAATTTGCATTTCTATCCGAAACGCGCCGAATAGGACGGGAGCGTAGAAACAACGTTTGGTAAAAGTAATCGTGGGGACATGGTTATGATAGATTACTTCAATTTATGAAGAGCACTGTGAAAGGACAATGTTAGGTATAATAGGCGTGTTTGTAAAACACCCAGAGAATGCAGCCATGGCGCAGCGGGTAGCGTGCTTAGCTTATGTTGACGTGGAATAAATGTATGCATGTCGGTGTCATCGGCATGCCCTTGGAAATCATTCGGAATTGATACAGATGAATTCATTAAAAATAATATGGCACCGTAATAGTGGTTCCAAGCATCATAAAAGTGCAGAGCCGGACAGCCTTTTTTTTCGAGGCAAAGCTCCTTAAGCCGTTGGTCGAGCTTCCGCGATGTATCTAGTAGTAGTAGTAGTAGTAGTACTACTACTACTACTAGTAGTAGTAGTAATAGTAGTATAGGTAGCCACCTCTCGTATAGATCTTAGAATGTCCACTGGATGGCGGCACTCTTATATGATGAATATATCATGACAAGTAGCGAAATGGCGGTACTTGCAGTGTTCATTACATGGACTGACAACGGATGCCCGAATGGACAGAAAGACAAGCAGACGCACAGATGGACGGACGAGTGGACGAACGGATGGATGGACGGATATACGGACGCATGAATGGACGCACGGATTGACGGATGGATGTACGCACGCACGATGAAAGCAGGGATGCATGCAGGAACATACACATGAACGGATGAATGGATGGACGCATATAGAAATAGACGCTCAGACGGACGCACGAACAGGCGGTCTGACCGACGGAAGCAAGAACAAACGGACGGACCGAAGAGCGGATGGACTTACACATGCTTCGCCCCACTCATCATCATACATTCCGTGGATATGTTGTGAATTTTTTTATTGGTCAGTCTAGGAAACTTTTCCACAGCTGCTGTGTTTTGTGGGTCAGGTCGAATGCCTTTAGAGCTAAACACATGGTCGAGGAAAAGCAGCTTATGAGTGCCAAAATAACACGTTTGGGGTTTTATCGTCACCCATGCCTAACTAGTAGCTTCGAGCACAGTCTACAGTCATTCCACATGCTGATCAAGGGTGGCCGAAAAGATCACGACGTCATCGAGATAAACAAGACAGGAGTGATATTTCAGCCGGACAGCACAGTGTTCATCATCCGCTGAAATGTGGCGGGTGAACTCTTATAACCCATCTGGGGTGACGAAAGCAGTTTTCTCGCGATCTCGTTCGTCAACCTCCATCGGCCAGTATCCGTTATGGAAGTCTAAAGAGGAAAATAATTTCACTTTCCGTAGTCTGTCAAGGGCATCATCACTCCTTCGAAGTGGCTAGACATCATGCTTTGTGACAATGTTCAATTTCCGGAAGTCAATGCAGAAGCACCAAGTGTGTCCTTTTGTTTATCAGCACCGCAGGTGAACCCCATGGGATGGCTGATGGTTGAATTACGTCGTCTTTAAGCATTTTCCAACTTGGTCTCTGGTGGCTTTTCTCGCTTTTGGTGGCACTCGGTACAGGTTCAGGCAAATAGGTCTAAGGTCCATACTCGCAACCGACCTCAACCTTTCCTCGAGTTTCCTTATTGGTTTTCAGATTTTATTGCACTTGATAAGCAAATTGGACCAGCATTCATAAACCAGTCTTTTCCTTATCTTTCATTTGTTGCCATTTCGCGCCTTAATGACGCATGTCGGAAGTACGTGAAGTTGAAGAAAACGTGAGGTAAGGCCGAGGTCGGTTTGTGAACACGGGCCTAAGAGATTCATCGATCATGATGCGGTGTTTGGCTATGGATCTTCTTTGTACTTTCGATGTAATTGAAAAAACACGAGGCGCACTCCCGTATAGGGCTCTTGGTTTTCTATTTCTGGTCTAGAAACTTTCGATGACGATGAAAAACACAAAGGGTACTCTCGTTTAATGCCCTCGGTTTTCTTTTCCTGGTTCGGTGATAAAGCTGCTTCGATGTAAATAGATGCAAGTTTGGAGTCTATGCTGTCAGAGTGTAGAGGTGCAGCCTCAAAAGAATACAAATCCGTAATTGGGACGTAATCGTGCAGGTGACCAACAGCAGTTCCTTTCGCAAAATGTTGCACCTTATGCCAAAAATTTGTCAGAAGTACATTCGCACACCCATCACGCAGTCGTACAATACCTCTTCCTACACAGGTTCTTTTCACAAGTAGTAGCCCCGTTTTGCTTTCTGCCATTATTTCACAGTCGCTGAGTACACTACTTCTCATGGTGACAACGATGATGGATCTGGGAGGTATTGTTATGTCGTCGCCTGCAATCTGGAGTGCATCGACTCATTCTTCACTCTCAAACGTCACGATAGCGTGTTTTTTCGAAAACAAACGCACGTTTTCTACAAGTATCACTGCGCCGTTGGCTTGCAAAAGTTCATCCTAATAATTACATCTTTTGAACACTCGTTAGGACAATGAAACTAGCGACGAAGGTGAAGCCGCGTATTCCGACTCTAAAAGTACACTTGCCTGCCTGGTCGATAAGGTGACTCCCTGCGGTTCACACTTGCACTCCTACCCAAGGGGTCAGCACTTTTTGTTTCTCTAAGGGGAGGAAAAAAGATAAAACCTATTTCTTTCCTTTTGTCTTTGCCAGTTTTTTCTTCTCCCTATATCTCTTTCTCTAATTTAACTTATTTCTTCTTCATTTCCTAATTTTCTTTAACTTAACTTTCTCATTTTTGCATGCTTTCGCTTTCTTTTTTTAGCATTATAAACGCTTTTGCCGGCCTGTGTTACGCTAAGCGGCAACGGAAAGTGACACATGCAACAGGCAAGGTCCCTAAAGTGCTACACAGTGTGGCATCTTATGGCATCTTCACCTGACGGCACCGGTGGCGTTTTTCGGGCATTCGTGCCATGCCGTACGTTCGTCTGGACACCACGCGTGTAGTGCCACATCTTCGGCTGAGCTGGCCACGGCAAGAGTACACTCCACCACGACACCACAAATGTCGACGGTGGAACGTGCTGCAATCCCATCAGCCAGCGTGCGCTGGCAGACGGCGTGGGAACACTCCATCATTTCAAGCGTAATTTACAGCTGGCGCTGCCGCAGAACCCAACCGAATGGGACAAAAAAAAACGTGCATGAGCTTACAACATCCAACCGTACTCGCGCAAGGCTACTTTGGTGCCGGGATTTCGCTGGACACCGAAAGCAATGCGAAAATTACCATACCTCTAGCTAAATTGGTACAGAACTGATGCAGCACAACAGTATGGAGAACAGATCCTTGCGCCCACTGGACACGCAGCGTCCCGCAAGTATCTTTCACTTTACGGTTTTTCGGCGCTTGCTCTTTTATTCCCAATACAAACAGGACGCTGGAAATTGTCTTGTGCTGAGTGACCTCCTTCGCAGATGGTGCTGCGGTCGTGCATGCGAGTCTTGTGGTTGAAACGTTCGTCTGGCCCATAGCTGGTCTCAAATTCAAGCAGTGTTTAATGTAACTTCCCTTCCACCATTACAGTGCCACTGCACCTGAGCCGAAGATGACATTAGACAAACAATGATTAGATCGCCACGTCAGGGCACCTCCTCAGAAGGTCCTGAATAGATTTCAAGCTTGGGATTCGCGCCGCCTCCAGACTAATACATTCCTAAATCTGCATAAGCTTCAAGCATGCCCATGGTGCAGAGATACTCCTACACTAACACATATAACTTGCAGCGGTCCAGTGCAACCTGTCACAGTCGACATAGGACATACGCACCCTAATCCAATCCCAACTTGGATTGGATTCCTAAATCTGCATGAGCTCCACGCATGCCCGGTCACTTTTTGTTGAGACTGCCTTATGATCAATAAACGAAAAGTCAAAGGGTCTCAGATGGTTCGTAATTGGAAGTTCGCAAAGACGAGGTTTATAAAAGTTTCTATTAATGGTTGTTGGTTTTGTATGGTTGTATAAAATGCATCTCAGACA
This sequence comes from Rhipicephalus annulatus, assembly GCA_013436015.1. Classification (NCBI taxonomy): domain Eukaryota; kingdom Metazoa; phylum Arthropoda; class Arachnida; order Ixodida; family Ixodidae; genus Rhipicephalus; species Rhipicephalus annulatus. The sequence continues at coordinate 3,213 of WOVY01013196.1, read as the reverse complement.
TATCAAGATTTTATATGCTGCCCAAGCCAATCGTCGTTCATGATGTCTACAATAAGATTACCAGCCAGCAAAAAGGGATCGTTCTTGTATGTTGTATCATAGTCTTGCATTGCTATATCGATGTATTTTGCAGCTGGAACGTACTTATTCTTCATCGACAGCAGTCACAGCACAAAGTACACATACTGCCTTACAGATGTGTAGCCGGTCCTCCCTTATCAAAGCAGGACGATTAATGGCATAGTGGTAAAGTGAAGGCTTCACCGCAATCGTCGTGGCTTTCATAAAGTGGGTACTTTGCGTGTGATGTGCCGTGATGACAGAAAGAGAATATTTGGTGTGTGGTCTGGAATCCGCTTGTTCTTCGTGGTCATCAGCGTCATCTTCATCGAGGGACAAAGGCGGACATGGCTCTACCCTAAGAAGCTTCGCCCTTAAAATTGTGTGGTTCCGCTCGGCGAATGCGAGTAGCCAGTGAAAGCGCTTAGCGTACGATATAGAGGTCAAGCAGAGTAGGCGAGTCTGGTGTTAAAGCCCAGGCTGCGATAATCCCCATTAACAAGGAAACCGCTCTTTCTACCTCGATGAAGACACCAGGTGCACAATCAGCGACTTTCGTTGGCGAAGCCTATCTGCAGAACCAAATTTACGGTGCCAAAGCAGATAAATTACATTGGTTGGTGTTACGCGCTTGCCATAGTCGTTGCCATTCCCATTACTGTCCCCATTACATTGCCTCGTTCACAAGTTGCTCTTGTGAAAAAGAATGAGGAAGGTTGATATGTCACTTTAAAATTACCACAACGTTACGAGGTGGAGGTATATTATGCTGTACACGACTTCCGTGTCATGAAGAGGTGCACAGCGACTCCGAACCCGCAGTCAGATCCTTTTAAAAGGGCCACATAACAACACAGGCAGCCAGAATCTTGAATAGCATTATTAGCGACACGATTGTCCCTCACACCATAGATTGGGTCCCCGCGCATGTCGGCTCCGTAAACGGCGTTGCACTAAACCCGAAAAAGTCGGCCCACACAGCAGTGCGCGCGCTCAATGACCGCGCTGCTCTCGACTTGGGCGACGACTCCAGTGCCGACGACGTGGGACACAAAGACACACCTACTCTACACAACAAGATTACTAAGTATTACTACATGGTGAGGCAGGCATTTCGAATGCCACATTCAAAACTCAATAGAGCACAGGCTGTCTCGTTTGCGCTTATAATACTTCAAACCCATTTGTACCCATCGTTAGCATACTAAAATGCAATTATCCTGGCAAATTCCCCCCATGCCGTCTGCGCCGTTTGCGGGCAAACCGCCACATTAACACACATGCTCTGGGAGTGTCGGTCGCTTGGACCGACCTATAGACAACACGAGTGGGATGAGCTTCTGCACAGCCCAGAACTTCAGGACCAAATCCTGTCCGTCTAGTGCGCCCGTGACAGGGCCGTCAGGCTAGACCTTCTGGTCCCCACGTGAGAAAAGCCAAGTGACGCGTGGAAACCTCAGCGACTGCACTGAACCATAATAAAGTTGTTCTCACTCACTCACGTCAAGTGAAGGCAAATTTTGTATATGCGAAGCTAGCGGAACGGCCGTGAGCACGCTATGAACGTGATATGTTGTCATGTTCTTACATGAACGCGTGTCTTGATTATCGTGTTTGCACCAGTCATATACTTTCGTCATCTATTGACGTTACCTAACACCAAACTTAGTATATGTGGATCTAGTGAAACGGCCGCGAATGCATCGTGAAAGGCAGAATATACCCCAACCTAACGTTTGAAGCACGCGCACCTTGGGCACAGTGACGCTGCGTTAGTGAAGCGCGAGCGCTCCATACTCTGACGCCAGACGCGACCTGCGCGGCCAGTGTCCGTCGGTGTGACCCGATGGCAACCAGTGCGAAATGTGATATGCTGAATTTCGCGCAGATGCGTTACCCAGCCAACACTGCGTCTGCTTCTTTTCGTGACGGAGGGACGCCGCATGCGCTGAAACGCACAAGCGTCAAAGCAACGCAGCGAGGCGCGTGCCTGCGAGTATATATGTCAGAAACGGCACCTGGCGTGGCAACGCCGAAGTGACGCGACGAAAGGAACGCCGGCGCGCACGCGAACCGGGTTACGTCCAAGTGTATTGGTGCTTGACTGTGGCATGTAGTCAGGCTCTCACATGACATGCATCTTATGGTTATCATGTTTGCACCAGTCACATACCCTCGTCATCCATTGACGTCCCGTAATACCAAACTTGGTTTATTTGAAGCTAGCACAACGGCCATTAGCGCATCATGAGCGTGGCATGTAGTGATGTTACATGACACGCACCTGATGATTATCATTTTTACACCAGTCAGATACTTTCGTCATTGTTTCACGTCCCGTAATACCAAATTTTCTGTATGTGAAGCTACCGAAATTGCCGCGAGCACCCTATGAGTGTAGCATGTAGTCATGTTGTTACATTACACGCATCTCATGATTATCATGTTTGCACCAGTCACACACCTTCGTCATCTTTTCACCTACCGTAATATCAAATTTGATACGTGACGCTAGCGAAATGGCCACGAGCGCATTATGAGCATGGCATGCTGTCATGTAGTTAGATGGCACGCATGTCATGACTTTCATGTTAGGGTCTTTCGCTTGTGTTCGCCATGCAATCATGTCATACTATACCAGTTTTACAACATGTCATGTGACCGAAACCACTGTAAGAGTAGCAAGACCATGAAATGTAAATAATGACATTATGACATGTCATAATTTTCATGTTATGACTAGTTGTATATGCTTGTCATACACTCATGTTATGTCATACCAAATTTGGTACCGATACCATGATCCAAAGGGTCATCAGAGCTAAAAGTCGCGGGCGGCTAGATAGATAGATAGATAGATAGATGCGGTCAAAGTCGCCGAAGTTCGCTAAGTGCTTCGCATTTAAAACGCATTTGGTTTGGCACTTTACGAGTGGAGCTCCTTAGGGCTTAGTCGTGTTGTCTTCGGCCAACCTTTTTACTAATCGGCGACTTTCACGTATACATTGTGGACTTTAGTACCTGGCTTCTCCCTCTAAATTTGTGGAGATGCTTAAAACTTTTATTGAGCCTAGTCGTGTTAAAGCAAAATTGAGGAAACGCTACATTTTGGCCACATTATTATGGTCGGGACTGCTCTAGGAAGTGTATGTC